>JANSVB020000011.1:1355634-1368087 GCA_025504935.2 Erythroxylum haughtii
ACAGAATAAGACAGAATTGTCTTAGACAGACGATCCGGACTCGTCCCCTCATAAGCTTCTATGTTATATCTAACAAGAGCTACAAACTGAAACCTATAAGCAAAACCCACTCTGGCTTGTTTCTCAGCCAGGTCAGGCATTAGACTACTAAATAGTACCCGTACATAACAATAAAAAAATAAAGAAGAGTGCACTGAACAATAGGGACTGACACCCGAAACCATCACAAACGTCCGGGAGATACACAAGGAGACAACTAAAAGAACAGCTTACTAACCAGAAAACGCCCTAAGACACCCAATAATACACTTTCATGACAAAATCAAGAGGCATAAGATAAAAGCGTGCACCTGGAAATTGTATGTTAGGGGCTGGGGCTGTTGCTTCGTACCTTGCATACTTTACCCAAACAATAAAACTATATGTTACCTTCACTGAGGCTGGCGGTGGCGTGGCGTGAAGAGGAGGCTCATTCGACCCAGCGATGGAGGGGCAGCCACGTCGCAAACAGCGCGGCGACGCTCTTTGTCTTTGATGATTCCTTGTCCATAAATGAAAATTTGAAACTAAATGACAATTTGAACAAAAAGGAAAAGCGTACTCGAGTAAGGAAGGGAAGAGCAGACGGTGATGGAGGAGGGTGCGAAGAAGAGAGTCTTCGGGTAGCTGGTTTGGTTTTTGGATCTATTCCTGCTTGATCTGTGTGAAACACTAGCATTGCTCCGATGAACGCTCTCTGGGCCAATGACATGACATTTTGTACTCCTCGAACACCAAGATTTGATGAGGTTTCAAAAGTTCATCGTTCTACAACCCATCCCCTTCTAATGAGGTTTCAAAGGGTCATCGTTCTACAACCCATCCCCTCTCATAGCTCTTTTTTCTATTGGACTCATTAAAGCAATGAAAACCGAAAACCAGAAGAATAACTTAAAGATTGAATCTGGCTTGTAGAATGCAGAGAGGCCAAAGTCAGGCTTTGAAAGCAGCATCCTCTTCAATGCGGACATCGGGAAGTCAGACGCCTTTAGAAGCATTGGAGGAGGAGGAGAGATCCGACGGAAGCAGCGGAGCTTGAATGCTCGAGTTAGGGGGTTGGTGATCGTTGGGATCATAATCGGGAAAGAAAGGGGAAAGAAAGTCATGTAAATTGAATAATGTAAGTCTCTACCATTATCTCTATTACTATTTTT
Organism: Erythroxylum haughtii; assembly: GCA_025504935.2. NCBI lineage: Eukaryota > Viridiplantae > Streptophyta > Magnoliopsida > Malpighiales > Erythroxylaceae > Erythroxylum > Erythroxylum haughtii. The sequence goes on from JANSVB020000011.1 coordinate 1,356,828, forward strand.
AAGGTGTAAATTGAGTACTATTTTAGTAATATTATAGTGTAACAAGTATTATTTTAATAACATTATAGTGCAAAGTGATATCCAAGATAGTAATAGATATTTATTTAAACTTTTTTTGTGAAACATTAAAGTGCAAATTACACCTTTGTGCTTATAAGTGCGTACAATCTAAGACTAATATACTATTGTCTGTTCCCTCCTTAATACTAATTATATTTCTAATTTCATGTTGTTAAAAAAATCTTAATTTGGATTTGCTTATACCAGGGAAGAAGTTATTATAAATCTTAGACATGTATACTAAAAGTTTCGAAATTTCAATTTTTTTTAAAAAATTTATTATTTAAAATTACATTAAAATATGCTCTATCTATATATATGTACAAGAAAAGACCTGTTTCACATTAAAATCTGGTGTCCACGACTTCACGGAGAAGACGACATCTTCTTTATATAATTAGAGAAAAAAAGAGAACTTGCACAAAATTACATACCGAAGAAGAAGAAATAAGGGAAAGCTAAAGGGCTAGTCCTTTTATCTTCTTTCTCTTCTTAATAATACCCTTTGTCTTCCCCTGAGTGTCTCAGTTTTCTTTTATCTTTTTTTTCCCCTTCAGGTCGTGGCAATGTCCTTCATATTTGTTCCTTTTTTTTTGTTGTGATTAATGTGACCTTTTCGATAATGGTGGTTGTCTTGGATAATGAAGAATTGAAATATGAAAAGAATCGAGTTCAAAGTGACGATATTTCCCTAAAGGATCAAGATAATTTTGTTTACATCTATGTTTGTGTGTCGACGAACTTAATTTTCATCTGGATTTGTTATATTCTACCGTATAAATTGTTTGAGGCTTTTGTTAGTGTTGATTAAACTTGAAAGACCGTCCCTTTCGGTCATTTGTGGTTTTGGATGTTGGATATTTCTTGAAACTCCTCAACAAGGGAATAGTTTATTGAGATCGCCCGAAAATGTGAAAATATTAGATCATTAATGAGAATGAGAGAACATATTTTGGAACTTAGAAGTCCTAAAACAATAGAAGTTTCTGTTTGCTCGGGGAGCTTTTTTTTTTATAGGTTTCATTGTTAACTTTGGTCAATCCTTTTTGTTGCTTTGATCTTGGCTGATTGCTTGACGTTCCTAACTAGTACAAGTTTTTGTTGCCTTCATAAATCCTGTCTCTTTCGTAGTGTTAATGATTTTAGTTTTAGTAGTTTGGTGTTCTGGATTTTCTTTTTTCTAAAAATGACATAATTAAGATAGTTCTGTTGATAATTTACTTAACAGGGAATTCTCTTAACTTATTCTGAAATTTTTGTGTAGAAAAAGTTCATTGTTTATTGGATAAGGAGCTTTGTTACCACCTTATAGTTTTGTGCCAGGTGAATCATGAAGTCTGGTTTATTTTGCTTTCAGATCACATGTAAAAACATCTTCATGGAATTTTTTTCTGATAGAGACCTTTTCTGAGACTGGATTTATTCATTTCTTTTATTAAACATTTCTGGATTTTTAAGCTCAAGCTCCTCAAAGTCTTGTATCTTTTGGAGTAACAAAGTTTGTAATCTTGAACTCTTGACATGCACTAAATAATTTTCTTTTCTGAAAGGATATCAATACCTTTTGTTTTTTCTTTTATGGTGGTTCCTTCGTTCAATGAACATCTGTGACTTGAAGAATAATGTTTAAGTCTCAAATAATATTGTCAAACCTAACACGGTGTACAGTATCTGCACAAAGATCACTCTTCTTGCTTGAGATCTGGTGCTGAGAAAGGATTAACGGCTAGAATGGTTGTGGCCTGCTCAACCTTGCTGAGAAAGGATTAATGGTTAGAATGGTTGTGGCATGCTCAACCTTGCTGAGAAAGGATTGATAGCGTTTTATCTTCCCCTCATTAGAGGTCTCCGTCTTTCCGAAGGACATTTCCAAGGGATGAATTGGGTGGCTGGTCACAACTTGTTCAGAGACACCGTTTCCTTTTAACAGCTTTGGCACTGATGACATTCCTATGCACCATCTATCTCTACTTTGCAGTTACTTTAGGAGCTACAGATTCATGTGCTGGCTTAACTGGAAAAGAGAAGGCATTGTGTCACATAGAGCTAGCAAAGGCTTCAACGGTCAACGGGAAACTAAAAATTTTCAAGGCCATGGACCAACATTTTTACGGTATTTTTGTGGGGGCTTTTCGAATGCTTGATCTACTTCATGATTGTTTTACACAACGTACTATGTCTGAAACATAGCTTAATCACATAACATGATTATTATTATTATTTTGAAGTTAATTTGCTACAAGAAACATTAGTATATATTTAATTATGTGTATCACCAGATGCATTTTTTCTATAATTCAAAATCCGGACCGTTTCCCATTTTTTCATTTGGATTGTGTTTCTTTTAATGAGAGTTAGGAGAAAAAAATATAATTGTTAAGCCAAAATAAGCATGGCAATAGGCTGGGTTGGTTGGTTGACCCACAACCCTGCTCATAGCCTGTGGCTTGGGTAGTAGCCTGATGGGTCATTACTAGGCTGGCTCTTCCCAACTCGACCTGACTCGATCTTATATTTTTAAAGAAGAAATTTAACAAAACAATATCTTTTTGTGCCTTCAGCCCTGACCCGAGCGAGGCCTATGGCCCTGTCGGGTCACCAATCGCGAATTGTGGCTTGGTCAACCAGAGCCAAGGTCGAGCCGGGCCATATTTGCCATCCTTAAGCCAGAGTAGGGAAATTTTATAAATATCTTTCCTATGATGCATCTTTTATGCCCTTGAGTTGAGATTAATTAATAAGTTATTATCGGTATATTAGGGATGTTAATATTTGGTAGTTGATGATTCCAATAAAATAGGAAAAATCAAATCCTAGATTCGGATAGAAAAAATTAGCACATAAGTAGTTTGGGGAATTGTAGATTGCTAGAGATTCTACAATTTTTTAGTTTTGAATTTCCTATTTAAGATGTATTGGTTGATTGATTGAAAATATCCAATAACTTATAGTTTTGGTTTCGATATAGTTATATCTGTATGATATCAGAGCTACAGGATTTTATCATGAATTTTAAGGCAGCCAAGGTTGATTTTGGTTTAACCTTTTTGGATGATAGCAGCAGTGTGACGACATTTGGGGGAAGTGGCACACTTGCATCGATTTCTCTGTCAGAAAATTCTCTCCAGATTACCATTCACAAATTGAATGGCAAGAACTACCTTGAATGGTCTCAATTCGTATGTTTGGTGGTCGATGACAAGGGGAAGCTCAGATATTTAAATGGTGAGGTCGAAACAATCAACTGCAAAGGACCTTCAATATAGGTAGTAGCATTTAGAGAACTTAATTATTATCGTTTAGTTAATCAATTCTATTGAGCTAGCTATCGAGAAATCTTTCATGTTCATGCCAACAGATCATGACGTATGGGAAGTTGTTAGGGATACATATTCGGATCTGGATAATCATTCACAATTGTTTGAATTAAACACCTGAATATGGAAGATGAAGCAAGGTGAGAGGAACGTAACAGTACATTATAATGATGTTTGTATGGTAAGAATTAGATTTATTTGATCAAGTGACAGTGCTCGGTATAAGAAGAGGTTAAAAGAGGACTAATATTTGTTTTTCTGGCCATGTTAAATAGAGAGTTAGATGAAGTTAGGAGGTTGTATTGTAGGAAAATTACTCATATCGACCATATGAGAAGTCTTCTTAGAAGTATGGAGAGAAGAAGCACAGAGACAAGTGATGTTAAAGAACGTTAGGGAAACATGAACAAAGAATGAAGGGTTAGATTTTATGACTCAAAAAGCATCTTACGAAGGAGATAAATGTAGTGGAAAACAAAGGCCTTATTGTGACCATTGTAGAAAGTCGCAGCATACTAGGGAGACCTGTTAGAAGTTAAACAAGAAACCAACCAATTGGGAAAAAAAGGTAATGATACTAAGAAGGAGGGAAGTTCGAGCATTTCAAGTGAGCAATTCTAATCCAGGGCAACAATGTTCTTCAAAATCCCTTCTATTCACTAGGGAACAAATGGAGCATCTATACAAAATGTTTTCATCCCAATCTTTAAATAATCCCAATTCGTCTTGTTCTCTAGTTCAGTTAAGTAACCTCTCTTCCTGTATCCTTGGCCTGTACCAACATTAATGGTCTCTGGATATTAGATTCAAGTCCCACTAAGAATATGACTGGAATTTTATTTTATTTCTCATCATATACTCTATATGCAATCAAAAGGTCAAATTTGTTGATGGTTCCTTTGATTCCATTGCTGGAATGGAACAATGTCCTTCTCTCCTTCTCTAAAACTCAAAAATGTTCTTCACATTCCTAACTTATCATGTAATCTCGAAAATCACTCTTAATCATATTTTTCAAATAATTTTTTTGATCTTCTCATTGTGAATTTCAAGATTTAACCTTGAGGGGGATGATTGGGGATGTTAAACATAATAGTGACATATAAGTTCTTCACAAAAGACAAACCTTTGTAAGGTAAACCAATATACTTGTTTCAATTCTATTTTGGTTTCCAGTAATAATGAAAATTTTTATGGCATTGTCAACTAAGCCATCACAATTTTCATTATTTACAACATTTCTTGCTAGTTATTCACAAGTAAAAATCCCTCAATACTTCAGCTTGAATCTTGTGAATTAGCAAAACATCATTGTGTAGTTTTTTCACCTCAACCATACAAAAATTCACAACCATTAACTATAATTCATTGTGAAGTTTGGGGGCCTTCTAAAGTTGCTACCTTATTCAAGAAACGTTGATTCGTTACCTTTATTGATGATCTTACTAAAGTCACTCGAATCTTCCTCTTAAAAGAAAAATATGATATTGAAAGTGTTTTCAAAATTTTCCATAACGTGATTCAAACACAATTTTAGAATTAGATTTAAATATTTTGGAGTGATAATAGAAAAGAATTTATTAATAATATAATGGGAATTTTTTAATTGAAGGAGGGATAGTTCATCAAAGTTTGTGAAATAATAAACTTAGCCCCTTTCTAATATCAAACTGCAGGAAGCTAAAAGAGAGTTGCGAATTATATAGGAAGATTGTTATAAAAACCTAAACAATATTACTCTTAAAAGCACTGAATATATAAAAATGGGGAAATAAATGGAAGCGCTTCAGGTTCATAATTTAATTCTTATACAGAAAGAAAGGATTACTTGGGTGAGAGAAGGGGTTTTAATACTAAATTCTTTTATAACTCTGTTTTGAAAAAAGAAATCCCAATCAAATAACTTGACTCTTGGATTCTAATAACCAATGATTACTGAGAGAGATTCCACAAGGAGTTTGATGTTTATCTTCTTTAACTTCTTACTAGGTGATACTTCTACATAAATTGGTAAATCTTATAAGAGCTCCCTCTACCTTCCCATAGGATACACTACTGAAGCTTCAACAATAATTTACCTCGCAAGAGATTCAATTTGTTCTTTTCAATCCAAATCATACTAAAGTACGAGGCCTAGATGGATTCAATGCATACTTTTTTTAGAAAACCTGGTGGATTGCAGGGAAGTTGGTTATGGAAATTGTCATGGAGTTTTTGAATACTAGCAAATTATTGAGTGAAATCAATGTAACTAACATATTTTTGATTGCTAAGATTCCCAATGCAAGTAGTCTTAATGATTTGCGACCTATCTTATGTTGCAACACCATTTACAAGTCAATTTCAAAATTTCTTGCAAATAGACTCAAGGAGAGTTTGAACATGTTCATTCATAAATCTCAAGGAGCTTTCATCCCTAGCAGAAATATCTCTGATAATATTCTGTTAGTGCAAGAATTAATGAGAGAATACAGCTCTGAAAGACACATCAAAAGTTGTTCCATCAAAATTGACCTCTCAAAAGCTTTTAATAGACTTCAATGGAAATTCATTACTATATGTTTGGAATGGTTTGGATTCCCAAACCAATTCATTAAATGGATTCATGCCTACATTTCTGCAACTTCATACAATATTCTTATTAATGGAGTCCTCACTAAATAAAAGGGTATAAAGGCTTAAGATAAAGAGACCCTCTTTCTCCTTATTTTTTTGTTATTGCTATGGAGGTTTTGAATAGAATAATTTGTTATAGCATATCTAGAAGATCTTATTTTTAAGTTTCATCATAAATGCAAGAAATTTTCTCTCTCTAGCATCTATTTTGTAGATTTTTTGCTACTACTTTACGTTTCTCAGCAAGGATCCATTCCCATATTACATCAATCTCTCATGAGCCTCTGCAAGATTGTATGCCTTAAAGTCAATTATGGTAAGGGTAGAATTTTCTTCTCCTCAAACTTAACCAATACTGAGAGACTTCAGCAGATCTTTAATGTCAACATCCAGGGTATGCCTTTCACTTACTTGGGAGTCCCTAACTTAGCTAAAAGGCTAAAATATCAGGATTGCTTGAAGATTATAGAGAAATACAAGAAAATCATTAATGGTTGGTAGAATTAAGCGCTATCTCAGGTTGGTAGAGAGAAGATATAATCTTTGTATTGAATAATCTTCACACCTATTGGAGTTCTCATCTTCTGCTCCCTAAAAGGATAATGAAGGAGATTGAAAATTGTATCAAGAATTTCCTCTGGTCAGGCAAGATTAATAACCCTAAAGGTGCCAAAGTAAAGTGGGAGCATCTATACTGGAGAAATAAGGAAGGGGGACTAGGTCTCAATGTCATTCATACTTTTCAATCCATACAAGTAACCAAAAGAACTTGAAGACTTTTCAATGACAGGGAATCTCTTTGGAGTAAGTGGATTCATGAGTTCTATATCAAGAAAACCAACTTATGGCCAATAGTTGAAAAGAATGAGTTCTCCTGGCCCTGTATACAGATTCTGAGGAACAGGTCTAATGTCTATCAACATATCAAAATTCAAATAGGGAATGAGTAGGAAACATGATTTTGTTATGAAAATTGGACTTCAATTACCCTTTATATCTTAAAGAGGATATCTATTCTCTTCACACTAAAATCCCTTCTTAAGCAAGAGTCAGTAAAGTAATTGTGAATAACTTTTGGCATTTTCAAGGCAAAGGCATTAAGAGACTAAATAACTATTTTCTTAGCTATATGCCCAACTCAGCTACTCTAAATATACCTTTATAGTCACTAAGTCGGAATGGAGACTTTTTAAACTCTGCATGCATCAAAGCCCTCAAGCTATCTCACACTCTTATTCCTTAGTATAATATTGTTTGGAAAGGGTCCTTAAGGCCAAAAGCTCCTTTCACTACTTAGCTTGTAGCTATAAAGGGGTTGAAAACTAAAGACAAAATTATAGATTCCGAAGAAAAATTATTAAGCTATGTTGCAGTGAGTTTGAAAGCATTGACCACCTTTTCTTCTAAGTGTGGTTATTTAACTTCCATTTGGGCCAACATCCAACATACTATTAGCATCTACTATTATAAATCAAAGTAGAACAAAATATTGAAATGGACTAATCATAAATTCAAATTAATGGGGAAAGATAGAGTTTGCTTAAGTCTTAACTTCAACAATATAGTTTACTCCATTTGCAGAGAAAGCAAATAGAGAGTTTTCAATAAAATCAGCACAGATAAGTCTGTCTTAGCTCACAAGATACACTGTTGGATATGAGAAATATTCTCAGCTCATCAAATGCAAGAACAACTGAGCTCTTTCTATAGAAGACGGTGGAATCTTTGAAATTAAGTTTTTTAGTAGAAATGTTGTAAAAGCCTTGTTTTTATGCTTGCTTAATCTATTTTTGTAAAGACCTATTGGTGCCTTTTACTACCTAACGGTTGAATTTTTTTATCTTTCGAAAAAATAAAAAACCATAATATAATGGGGTGAGTGTTTCCCAACCACTAGACTTACAAATGAAATTCTCTATAAAAAAATTTGTAGCTTGGCTTTTGTACAATATGGTGTTCCTAAACTTTTGAAACTAGATCTAAGAGTACATAAATGCAAATTTGTTATTGTTTTAAAATCAGATCAGAAGTTAAACTGATGTGATAAGAAGTTTAAGATTTAAAATATTCAATCGGTATTAAACTGTCATAAAACTAGCTAAATATTAAATAAAATTAAAGAATTTAAAAGATGATTGAAAGAGATTGTCGTAACCTATCTAAGAATTTAAAGTTTAATTGAAAAATATTGTTAAATAAAAATTAATTGATTTATTTTATTTATAAGAATTTATTAATTTATGAAAATTAACCAATTAATTAATAAATTGATTGATTTTTAACAACAAAATTTACTAAAGTAAATCAACCAACAAGTTAAACGAAATCAAAAATTTGGAAGATTCAAAATTTTTATAGTTAAATTACCCGAATCGATTGGAGTTTTTAATCATTGATATTTGTCGATTATCTTATTAATCAAAGAAGGTTCAAGTGTTTTAATCCAATCTCAAAAAGGATGTTTGTGTCTATGGATTTTACCTTCTTTGATGGTACTTCATACTACAATAACTACAATTTTTAGGGGGAGCAAAACATTAGTGAAGATGGTTTTTAGATGGTTAGGTCATAGGTTAGAGTTTGTTCAGGGTGATATCTCTCATAATGATTAACAAAACGATGATACGTAAAAGCTAAAATTATTGGAAGCAAATAAAGAGAATATTGACAATGTTGGGTCTGTTAATAAATACTTATAATAATTCCATCATAAAATGATAGTGTTAGAAATATAAAGATGTGTGTGAAACAATATAAAGATCTTGTATATTCAAAGGAACACCTAGCACAAAAATAGCAGGCCACCACTCCACAACATCTTTAAAATCTAACTAAAGGTTGGATCATGAAAATCATAATGGTTCCATAAATTTTCCCAAAAGTATTCTTGTAAGTAATTATAAGTCAGACTCTTCTTGTCAAATTGATCTTCTTATTTCTCATGGAAAAGGTACTAGATATGTACACAACATCTGCTTTCAAACTTTATATCTTACAAAAATATTTCACGTATAGATATCTTTATTTCAAAAGTGTTTAGTATTACTATTCCTAATAGTATTCAGGGGGATCTAAATGTTCCTAAGTGGAAAGAATGCAACTTTGGAAGAAGTTAATCTACCATATGGGGAAAAAAAAGTTTTTGGGTCTAAATGGGTGTTTAAGCAAATGAGGAGAATATTGACAACTTTGGGTCTATTAATAAATACTTATAATAATTCCATTATAAAATGGTAATGTTAGAAATATAGGGATGTGTACAAAACAATATAAAGATCTTGTATATTCAAAGAAACAATAACACAAAAATGGAAGGCCACCACTCCACGACATCTTCAAGAATCTAACAAAAGGTTGGATCATGAAAATCATAATGGTTCCAAAAATTTTTCCGAAATTATTCTTGTAAGTAATTGTAAGCCAAACTCTTCTTGTCAAATTGGTTTTCTTATTTCTCATAGGAAAGGTATTAGATATATACACAGCATCTGCTTTCAAACTTTATATCTTACAAAAATATTTCACTTGTATATACATCTTTATTTCAATAGTGTTTAATATTACTATTCCTAATAGTATCTAGGAGGCTCTAAATGTTCCTAAGTGAAAAGAAGCTACTCTTGAGGAAAAAAAATTTTGGGTGTAAATGGGTGTTTATTTTAAAATTCAATTCTGATGAATCCTTAGAGAGATACAAGGCTCAACTAGTTACTAAAGGATTTACCTAAACATATGATGGTATAGCCTTTTAACTTGTTCATTAGTGGCAAAGTTAAACACGATTCAAATCCTCTTATCAATTGTTGTTAATCTTAACTCATATCTAAATCAGTTAGATGTAAAGAAAGCTTTCTTGAATAGAGATTTGGATGAAGAAGTATATATAAAGCCTCCCCCTGGCTTCTCTAAAAAGTTCAAAACCAAGGTATGCAAATTAAGAAATCCTTATATGCCCTTATGTAGTCTCTTGGAGCTTGATTTGAAAGATGCACAAAGTTTGTTAAGGATTAAAGATAAGATTTCAGTTTTGATTGTTTATATGGATGACAAAATTTTGACTGGAGATCATATAAAAGAGATGAGGAAACTAAAGCTAAGCCTATCCAAGGACTTAGGCTAGTTAAAATATTTCTTGGAATGAAAGTAACAAGATCAAAAGGGGGGATTATGGTCTCATAACAAAATTATATTATAAATCTCTTAAAAGAGATTGGAATGAGTAGATGGAAGTCTTCAGATACTTTGGTAGAGTTTGATTCCAAAATTGGAGATGTTAAGAACGAGATTCCATTAGATACAAATAGGTACCAGACAATGATGGCACGATCAATTTTACTTGTCTCATACACAACCTAATATTGCTTTCGTTATAAGTATCATTAATCAATTTATGCATTCTCTATATGAGGAGCATCTTGAGTTTGTCTACAGAATCCTTCCATATTTAAAGGGCTCTCTTGAAAACGGCCTTTTTAAAGAAGAACAAAAAAAAAGGAATTAAGGTCTATATTGATGCAGACCAGTCAAGATTAACTTTTGATAGGAGATTAGCTTTTGGATATTGTACATTCATTTAGGGCAATTTAGTTGCATGGAGATGTACGAAATAGAGTGCAGTTGTTACTAAAGCAGAATTTAGATCAATGGCTTGAGTATGTGAGTTTTCCTATGAAATTGTAATAAGACAGACATTGGTATCACCTATAATCCAATTCTTATATACATTGAAATCGATAAACACTTTATAAAGGAGAAATTTGAAGCAGGAATCAAATATATTCCATTCATTCCAACCACGCTTCAAACTGCAAACGAAGGATTGTTAAGGCAACCATTTGAACTTCAAGTTAACAAGTTGCACATGATAGACATCTTTGTACCCACTCGAAGGAAGTATCAGGAAATTAGGGAAGTTTATATTTGGTAGTTGTTGATTCTAATAAAATGGAAAAATCGAATCCTAGATCAAGGATAGAAAAAATCAACATTTAAGTGGTTAGGATGCTCCAAGTTATTAGAGATTCTAAGTTTTATTGTTTTTCTTATTTAAGATGTATTGGTTGATTGATTGGAAATATGGAATAAACTTTATTTCGATTTCTATTTCTATGTAGTTTTGTCTACAGTTATAAAATATGAAATATTATCTCATTAATTTTATTTTTTTTGGTAAATCAGAAAATACATTAATGAGCAAAAATTTATATACAAAAGGTTCACAGTCAAAGCCTCCAAAGGCGCAACATATCCTGAAACAGGGGAGACCT
>JANSVB020000012.1:18138-32763 GCA_025504935.2 Erythroxylum haughtii
AATCCATTCATAATAAAAGTATCAATGAATTACATATTTCTAATCATATTAAGGACCAGGGGCATATTTGTCATTTGCACTATTATTCGTTCTGTCCTCTGCAACCAAACACATTCTGGCATCGAGACGAAGACAAAAATTTCTGTTCTGTCTACCACAACCAAACACTTCACTGTCTCCAGTGTTTGTTTTGTTCTGTTCTGTTCTGTCCTGTTCCGTTTCGCCTTCAACTACTGGAGACAGCAACCCAACGCAGCGTAAGTGGCAACTTGTGGTAACAAGAAGCGCCGTAGTCGCTCAAAAATGATTGCATTTCCATGATAAGAAAAACAAGGGAATAGCGTTCAAATTAAGGTTCAGCTTAGGACACAAGAACCCGACAATTTCAATCCCAGTCCTACCAACGAACAAAAGAAACTTGCACATTTCTCTATGCCTTTCAAATTCAAATCTTCTACCTAAGTTCTGTCCCATCCGAATTCAGAAACCAATATCCCAATGCCCAAAACAGCCCCCTCAAATCAGCTGGTCTTCCAGGAACTTACTTCTCCACACATCTTGTCAAACAATTCAAATTGTTTCCAAGTTCCAATAAAAGAATCTACCCTTGTTCAGTGACTATCTATCTTTCCGTAAACGAGCCAACCCCAAGCTGCAACTTAGAAAAGGTACGTACACCCCTTCGATATTCACCGTCTGCAAATGGCTGGTCTGAAGGAACAAACGGTACCAAGCCAATCCTTGTGTAATATCTTCAATGCCAATCCCCTCACAGAGCTCAAACACCGTCACAACCACAGTGAAGGACACCTTAAAGCGACTTTCAATGACGACAAAGAGAATAGTGACATCTTCGGTTGTGACAAGGAAAACTCATTGCCCACAAACTTAAGACCTTTACTCGGAAAAGGGTCTCTTTCTGTTTCGCCCGGGAAGTCTTCAGACATGAAAAAATCTTTGTCTACCGGCAGAGTTTTGAAGCCATCATCGCTACAGTTTTGTATGCAATCGAACGAACCTGAAAAGATTTTCAAGACCAAAACTTGGGACTACGCTGGTTCTGAAAATTCAGCTTCTCTGAATGTTTGGGACTATTCGGATTCGGAGGCGGCTCCTGCTTCTTCTTGGTCTACTTTGCCTAATAGGTGCATTATAACACTCTCTTTCTCATCTGTTTTTTATAAGTTACAACTATTTGTTTTTCTTAAATATATTGTTCTTTGATAGGCAGTTAATAGCCACTAAATTTATTAGCTCTGGTTAGACTGTTGTATAGCTTTCATGTGCTGCTAGAGCTTCCAAGGCTTTGTTTACGGCTTGTGAGTAGGTGTTTTTGACTTATAATTATTGCCTCTATCAACATTCAGCAGAAATGACAACATTTTGTGGATAGAAATGAGTGAGTTTATTGAAGAAATATGGTTTTGGTGCGATTTCAGGGCCTTACTCTGCAGACCGCTGCCACTGGACATAGGAAGGTGTACATGTCTTATTGTGAAGGAAGGATCAGCAGAAGGTCTGGAAGGGGGTACACTGTACTCGCTTTACACCAATGTAAGAGCTTTTCAAAATGTATCAGTTTTTCTTTTCCAATCATGGTTTATAAGTTCTTAGTATATGACTTTATAGCACATCTGAATTAGATTTTAGATCCCATTTCTGCTGTACTGTATTTGCAGGCAATCATTAGCTTAGTTTTGGGTGGAGGAAATGTCTAGGGTGCTTGTGTTCTCCAAAATTTTTGTGTAGGCTCGAGTACTTAAGGTGCTCAAAAGCATACAGCTATGCATCCCCATCTTTGGTTCAAATTAGTTCATTGTTTTCTGGATTTCCTTTCCAGTGGTTTTTTGCCCCTGGCAATTGGATGTAATGACTTCTCGAAAGTGTCAAGAGGCTTACATAATTCATGACAATGTCCATCGAATTGTTTTGGTTTTTTCTGTCTACATTTGTTGTATAAAGAGAGGAGGAATGTGCAGTATAATCAGTACGATCTTTCATCATCCCTGATATGCTTTTTTGAGCATCATTTTGGTTCACTTAAGAGTCTGAATCTTTCATTTCAATATGATATTTTGTGTTTTGTAAGCATTTAAATTAAGGGTATAATCAGACGAAATGTTATTCCTCATCGTTTGATTCTGCATATCAATATCATAGGAAGGACAAGGACGAGAGGATCGAAAACTTGCTCTGGCTTATCATAGGCGGCGAAATGGGAAGTCAGAGTTCACCATAGCTCAGAACGTAAAGGGAATTTTGTCGGGTTCAGATGATAGTTTTCTTGGCACTGTAACGGCTAACCTCATGGGTTCCAAATATGAGATATGGAATCAGGTATGCTTTCTCTCTTCCTGTGGATTTATAATGAGTAGAAAATGCATAAGTGATTCCTTGTATTGGTTAGCATGAACTGAAGTGATTAATAGTGCTTTATCACAGGTTGGCCGATTAAACTCCTCATCAAAGCCATGTAATCCACTTCTGGCTGTTGTTACGTAAGCTAGGCCAACCCTACCTCTTGTCCTTCTCGAGAAGCTTCTTCTAGCTTTGACCATTTCTTTTCTTCTATAGGTTCATGCCAACAATAGCATCCTGGACTGGAAGTTACAGAAGCATGAAGGTGTACATACCCAAGCACCAATCTATGCTGCTAAAGAACACGACTCAGGTAAACTTGTGGCAATAACTGGACTTCAGAAGAGTTAACAACGTTAACAATGTGGTGGCATATATCTGAAAGTGTTTGGGAATTAAATCTTGGTTGTAGAATTGGTGACCTGCAAAATGGGTTAAATAATTTCCGTGTTTTGGTATGTACTAGATGCAGCATATTAATGGAATGCCCAAGGATTGGGTGCAAAACGTGGACAGGGTACATAGGCTATGTTCACGACCTCCACATTATAATAGGGTAAGATTTTGAGGGCATATTTTTTTGAACAGGAAACTGAGGTATGAGACTATTTTCCTCTTCAATTAACTGACATCTTGCTTCGTTAGATCTCAAGGCAATATGAGTTGGATTTCAGAGACAGGGGAAGAGCTGGGCTTAGAATCCAAAGATCAGTGAAGAACTTTCAGTTGACATTGGAGGTACGTTCTCTTGGCTTGAAGATTATATCCGGATGAAAAATTCAAGTTACTTAACCATTACTTATCTATGCTTCTTAGGAGAAGGGAAAGCAGATGATTTTGCAGCTTGGAAGGGTGGGGAAGACAAAGTATGTAATGGATTTCAGGTATATGTTCTAGGAATTTGCTGACAAGGAATATATTGGATATCTTACATAGCATTTGACAAACCACGGCATTTTGCAGATATCCTTTGACAGGCTATCAAGCATTTTGCATATGTTTGGCTTCAATGGATTCAAAGCTATGTTGCACAGTGTAAGAACTCGCTGGCTTTTGTATCCTTTGTTTCCTTCACAATCCAAATGGAGGTGAACAAGAGATAACATTAGTATTAAATTAGTTCTGCGGTCCGATGCTAGCCTGCCTATACTTGTTTCTCGTGAATGTCTTGATTCGCTCAGCTGATGTCACTGATTTGTCTCCAAGTTTATCACGCGGGGAAACCATATCTTGCAATTGAGACCTCTACCTCCTGTTCTCTCTTTAGTAGTTGTAATCAATCTTCATTGAGTTTCACCTTCATTTAGTCATTTTTACGAGGCATCTCTTCTTTGCAAAGGAGCACAGGTCATTTTTGATGATTGCTTCCCCATATCAATGTAGTTAGTAACGTTGTAGCTAGAAGATAGTTGACGCAAACAGGTTTCTTGCAGTCTTTAATTTATTAATTTAGCATCCTTATGTTACCAAGTCAAGTGATAACAGTCTCTTGCTGCTTGTCAAACTTGAGTTAGAACACTGAATTACTCCAAGTTCTGGGAGAAGGATTGTTGTTGCTTTGTTCTTATTACATTTTTGTGGAACTAGCTATTAGAAAGGACGCTAACTGCCAACTTCCAACTTCCAACTTCCAACCTCCTTGATCGCCACTTAAAGCAACTTGACATTGACAAAGAAAAAAAAGACTCTCATGTGGTTGGTACCTACGTAGACCTCTTTACTGGAGGTGGGGATTAATTCATTGCTGGTTGGCCAACAGCGTCGGCTGTGAAGACCTTGAAATGACATACAAGACATTCATAAATCATAATACGAAATGATCTTATTCCCAAAAACAATTGGAAGATGAATGTCTGCTTTGCTCTACAACTAATATTAATGAATTAATTATCCTCGCTTTTCCAAACAATCAGAGAAAAGGAGACAAGAAATTATAATTGAAAAAGAAAGAAAAATAATAATATGAATTGACGTCTGTCTCATCACTTGTTCTTCTTCGTCGTCATCATCCTCACCGCCAGCACCAGCATCCATCGTCTTGTAATTATTAATAACCATATCCTTACCTGTTCATATTCACAAGGATGTATGTATGGATAGACTTACCATGCACCTTTAACAATTATTCTTTTCTCTAACCATCAAGCTCGCAATGAAAGATTGATGAAGTAAACGAATTAAGGTCTCCAAAGAGACTGTCATCACCCTCACCATAACCTCCCGGACACTCAAAGTAAGTAGTAATGTCCTCAGGAAAGCTCCGGCGAGGCAACAAATGGGATTCCGACGGCGTCAAAGGGCAGTCAGGGGCCGATGTTCTCTCTAACATTTCCTTGAACTTTGATGATTGCAACAAAAGCCCTAGTGCTGATGATGCCGACGTCGTCGCTCCACAGCTGCCAGTAGGGCGTTGCGGGGGCAATGTAGTTTCGGTCACCAGCGAGGTTTGGTGGCCATGGGGCATGAAACTAAACAGGAGCTCCTGATCATTACGAGGGTCGTCAGTTTGAAGTGGATGAAGAGCTACGTCTGCGTCGGCATTAATGGAGGTTTCTTGATGAGATACGTTGTTTAAAGGGTTGATGATGGAGTTATCGGGGCGTAGCCATTTGATGTAACGACTGAGGTCAAAGTTTGTGACGGCGTTGAGTCCTCTGTATTCAACGGCCGCCATGTCATAAGCCGTCGCTGCTTCTTCTTGGGTGGCTGCGAACCACACAACCTTAAAGTTTCAGCGTAGTGTTGATTTTGAACCACAAACTGTAACATGAAGATGAAACATGTCTTTTTCTTTGTATCAAGAGTCATGTCAAGTCTAGTACTTACAGTTTAATACGAGTCCAGATCATCTGTTCAATATTATAGTGTCTTACTGTGTCTAATAAATTTCAGCTATTTATTTATGTGAGTCTCATGTAGATCTCACGTGAGTCTCGTAAAATAAATAGCTGAGATTTCATGAGACAGAATAAGACAGAGTAATATTAGACAGAGAATCTTATCCCGTTTAATAAGGGTATATTCTAAATTTTTGTGGAGGACTATTCAAAGATTGTTACATTAATGTTATTTGTTTTAATTATTTTGAATTATATAGTAATAATTAACCATAATTATCTTGTAGTAAAAATAAGAATTAAAACTTAATGATATGGAACGCGAAGTTCTCATACATATAAAAAAAAGGGGTGTAAATGTAATGGATACTTCAACGTGTGCATGCGGATTTAGGTGGATGCTTTGAGCTGGTAATCGTAGTCAAAGCAAGCAGTTGTGGTTCGGTGATCTATATCCCAACCAACTTGATTTTTCACTTTCGGTTCTACCTTACTATCTTGACTGGAATTTTTTATTACTGAGGTTAAGTATAACCGATTGATCGATACTCCATCTGATCTAGTTGGATTTATAGACGATAGCATATTTATTGGGGCAATGATAAATTACCGTAAGTTCCAAGGTAGAGGTACTTGTTCCCAAAAACTCTGCCAATTCGAGCCTCCCATCGACCATTGTGATGGTGTCTGCACATTAATTAATTTCCAACCTCATTAAAACAAACGCACTTCCAATACAAATATATTAAATATAGAAAGGTTATTGAACTCATTAATTAGGTTCCATGTAAAAGAATATCGGTGCACAGGTGACCATGAATGCAGATGAGAGCTTATGTTAAACGTTTCTTAGCTACTAAATTAACGTAGAGGTTGAGGTAGCAAAAGGACGGTCAAGATTCAAGACTTTTAACTTCTCTGCATTTATTTATGAGGCGTCCAATAAGGTCGCAGATATTAAAGTCTAGATTTCTAATCTAATATTATGATGTCTTATTGTGTCTAATGAATCTCAGCCATTATGTAGATCCCACATAGGCTTTATGTAAGTCTCGTAAAATAAATGGCTGAGATTTAATATTGACACAGATTGCGAGTGACAGGCAGACTATTCATGTGGGAAGTTATACTAGCCAACCAAACTATTCAAGCCCTCTATAACTTGTCCCCATCTCTTACGAAACAATTTTGGAAATGGGAACTATGATTAAGACTTTTTGCTTGCAATTAGAATGCTGTATCGAGTTCTTAATTATAAATCAGATTTTGCATTAATTTTTGTACCTAAGCTTAGTATTTTTAGATACATCGAAAGTTTGTAATATATAGTACTAATTAGGAAGAGTAGAAAATGAACCAACGCATAGAGGTGTATGATTTGATTACCTTGCCACACCTCTGTACTTGGAAACTCCACGAGAAAACCCACTACTCCTTCTGAAAATTCAAATAATATATAATTATAAACATCTTAAATTTAATTCCTTAATTAAAATAGCTTTCTTTAAATATGTGTATGTAATATGCCACCTCCTTAAGGATCCAATATATTCTTCCTTAGTCTGACCCTCCATCTCTTTGAGCTCATTCTCATAAGTTGACAACTGAAAAATGACAGTGATTCTATTCACAAACAGTTTACTCACTGTGCTACATCATCTTAGGGTTGAAAAATGCCCACAACAAAAGTTGAGTAGATGAAAGGACATTAAATTCTGGAGTTGAAAAGGTCTACCTGGAAGTTAAGAAGAGTGTCTTCTCCCCAGTACTTCAATGCTGCCAAGTCATAGGCATGTGCAGCAGCTTCCTCATCATCATAGGCCCCTACCAAAGAGAATATACCACATATTCCTAGTAGAGATTAGATACAGAAACGCACCCAAATCGCGTTTAAGTAAGGAAGAAACTAAAACCAAGCACACGGGTTGGTCTTTTCAGGTTTTTCCATTAAACAACTTTATGAAAGTGAAAGGAATTAAAGCACATATAGACACACGATTTTAGATTCCGAGCGTACCAAGATATACTGTGATTGAGTCAGAGTTGTGAATTCCACCATCACCATTCAGATATCAGGAAAGAGATCATGATTGAATCAGGACATCAGTAACGAGGAATATGATGTTTAATGAAAGAAATGAAAATATTCTTTTAAGGAAACAAACAAAAGGAGATATGGATGAAGAACCTTGTCTGCCTTTTTTATTCTGCGACTCATTCCAGCAATTCTTATCCCACAAATGAGCCTCATATCGTCCTGTCCATCGATGCCTGAAACAATTACAAACTAAGCATCGGTCTAAGCAATTAAGAGTCGATATCGGAACAAAAGTTCCGACGGCCAGTGAATCAATCCGAACCTTGTAACCCCACGATAGACGGAGCTGCGTTGGGGAGGAGAGTCTCGAGGAACTGTTTTTCGGGTCCGTTTGGCTTTGGTCGATGCTTCTCTTTTCGTGTCAGCATCTCTCTTCTGGTTGTGCTGCGAGGTCTTTGCCATTTAACTTCAGAAGTGGTCAAGTACACACTAACACTAACAGGCACGTAAAAAGTGTATAAAGAAAAGGTTTTAAGAGAGAATGAGAATGAAAGGGTTGTCCAATGATAAGTTTTTAAAACAAATGAGATCACAATTAAAGAGTAGAGAGCCGGCTGTTGTTTTGCGGCCGTCTACAAGCGGCTTTCTGTGAGTCAGTTTTCTCTTTGTCTTCACTTCTGTGGCTTTCCGAATTATAATAGTAGTTGAAAAACTAGACAACTTTTTTTAACCCCGTTTTGCTCCTACTTTTGTGAAACTGTCCCCCATTTGGTTTCATTTCATCAGAGTAGGTGTTAGATGAAGAATGCTCTCTCTTTTGGGCTATTATTTATGTATGCATACGTTGCTTTCTCTTTGTATGGTCTCTTCAATGCAAAACAATAGGAAGTAACTGTAGTAATTCGATTCATCATTACCTTTTACAAGTAGTTGAAAAACTAGACAACTTTTTTTAACCCCGTTTTGCTCCTACTCATTCCTACTTTTGTGAAACTACTGCCACCCATTTGGTTTAATTTCATCAGAGTAGGTTTTAGATGAAGAATGCTCTCTCCTTTGCACTATTTTTAATATATGCATACATTGCTTTCTTTTTGTATGGTCTCTTCATTGCAAAACAATAGGAAGGCAACTGTAGTAATTCGATTCATCATTACCTTTTACAAGTAGACGAGACGATGCTATTGCTACTTGAATTGCATTTGGCATGTTTTTGGTAAAATTTCGGGCTCACCCGAGTTAGTTGCTTCATTTATGGACGATACTAGTAACTCATTCAATGTTGCAACCTATTTCCATGATACAGAGAACACTATGGTCTACGGGATCAGCGGCCTGGAAAATATAGAACCTCGTTCCTTCGCCATTTCCCCTATACGTTTTCAGAATCTAGTAGAATGATCTTCCAAGATACTATCAGGAAGCTCCTTTTCAAGATTTTTAGCTGCAGTTTGTACCTACCATATGTCCTCTTGAGCAAGCTTTTACGCATTGTGAAAATTTAAAAGGACCAAAAATTAAAAATTAAAAAGAAAATTCCTGTCGGTATCAATTGACCTACCGCAGCACTCAATCTTTTCGGTCACCGTTGAGTAGATAAACAAATTTATTGGCTCATCATTTAAACAATATTTGAGGCTCCAATATTGAATGCAACCGTGAAAAGTGGATATGTTGTGTGGAGCCTAGCTAGCTAAGACAGAGCAGAGGACACATCAAATTGGCAATTGGGATTTGGGCATATAGCCTTGAATTGGCGAAAAGAGTTGTAGAAAAAGGAAAAAGTAAACGCTACCAAAAAAAGCGAGGGTGTAAAATAGATTCTCAGATATTTGAAGGGTAACTTTTGTTTGAAATTTGGTAAAATCAGAAACAGTTTGGTTGATTTTGTAGATTCAAATTATGCCGACAGACGCATATCTTTGACAGGACAAGCTTAGTGATTCAGATGTCACCTACTAATAACCTACGCTTATTACTCATATACCTCTTAGAGACACGAGCTACTGGCCGATGACTACCTACATACTCTGCTCATAATTTACTATGTTACTTTCTATAATCTAACCAGATATGCCATATACACTGGACACTTGGAACGTACCGAAAGCGCAGTGTAGTCTCAAGGTCAGAACTTTACAGGAGCCATGCACCATGTGCCATTGACCCAGTCTGAACTTGGTCTTGCCTGTCTTAGGTCAACAGGTTCAGCACTTGATGTAAGGGAAAAGAAATGGCAACAGCCCATTGGGCTCGATTTCTAAGACTAAAGTTTTGAAAGAGCAGTTCTGATCTCTGGATTAGCCATTACATATAGCCAGGATATGCCCATCAAGAACATCTGACTCTGAGGTTATGTTAAATGATTAGTAAATAACTCGAGTCAACTAGGCAGCACCTTGTGTTGCAAGATTGTAATGATCCCCAATAATTCATTTTTTACATCGAGAAGGGTGAAAGTTACATCAAGCATCAATCTTCGTACAGGAGAAAGGCTTTTAACACTCCCTTCGCAATAATTTACCTTCTCCTTTCAAGTTTCACCACATCCACCATGTATATGATATCTTGTCAAAAGGCAGGTAACACGTCGCACTCCAACTTCGCATGATCATTAGATATTTTTCACTTTTCGCAAGTATTTTGTCGAAGGGACAATTAAAAGAAAGCGTAAATATCCATTACTTAAATAACAAATACTGTGTTTGTAATTGAAAAATCAATGTATTAACCAGATAAAAAAAATTGTATCATCCCAAAGCTTTTAGATAATTCAACTTCATAAATCTAATCAGACCTTGTACTGTCAGGATTACTTAAGAAAGTGTTCTGACAGATGGAGCATTGATATTGGCCAAGGTATGCCAATTCTTATAGGCTTACTTACTAGTGGGTCGTACCAACAAATATACCCTCAATCCTTTCTCTTTATGCGTATATGGATGTGTGTGGCAGCTGATTCCACAGTCCTTATCTTATGAAAGCTGAACCGACCAATAACATAATTTTCCTGAATTACCCGCAAAATAGAGACTCTTGTGTTTTCCAAAGTAATTGCACGTGAATCCCCAATAAGTTCTCATGCACAAGTGGGTCCTTTAGACAGCCCTTCCAGTTTTGTTCTCTTGCCAAACTCCACCTCCCAAGAATCTTCCTTTTCTTTCCCTTTCCCTCGCAACAAGCCTCCAGTATAACACATACCCATTACTACTCTCTTTTCTTTTTCCCGTTTCTATCGTTTTAATGCCAAAAACTCAACTTGGTGTTCTAGCTTTGGAACCCATGCCTCTATTTCCTCTCCTTTTTCTTCTTCTGTTGGCAGTTCCTAATGGACTTCAGTGCTCTCAAGAGAAGAAAGTCCTCAGCCTGGAAAAGTTTCAGTGGAAACAGAAGAGCCACGCTTCAAGTTGTATACCCCAGAAATCAAGTGAGTTTTTGGCAAAGAGAATAGGAAAAGTTAGCTACAATACTCGGTCAGGCCAATGAAAACCATTTCTTTTTAAAGCTTCTTTAGTTTATTCTCCACTTTGGGATCTGCAATCTGCAATATTCAACTTATGTATTTATTGTCCTTCAATGATCAAGAACTTGAATGTCTAGGGAAAACAACATAATTGCTCCGTCTAGTATCTCTCTCTTATATCTCGGCTACCAACAGACATCCATGGATGTTATATTTAACGATCTTTTATACTTTTTCAATCAGTAATTACTTTACTACCAACATACATCCTTGGATGCTATATTTAACGATCTTGTTCCACTTCCACTTTGAATTAAAACGCTTTATCTAGAGACCTTGAGCTTTCAATACATATCTTGGTACAAAGATCTTCAGCAGGTTGTCCATCTTGAGCGTAATTTATAAGATGCTGCAAAATAATGCCTGAAAATATGAACTGAAATAATTCTTACTTATCGGTCTTGTAGAACGTGAGAATGGTGCAACCATATTGGAAATGAAGCACAGAGATTCTTGCTCTGGAGGGACAACAAAAAGGGACGAGGTGTTACAGAAACGCTTGATTCTTGACAACTATAGGGTCCAGTCACTTCAGTCACGAATGAATAATAGTTTTTCTCCTCGAGCTAATGAAGATGCTGTGGGCATTCAAATTCCATTAGCTTCAGGAATAGGACTTCAGACGCTGAACTACATTGTTAAAGTTGAATTAGGTGGTCGAAACATGACAGTGATCGTTGACACTGGCAGCGACTTAACATGGGTCCAGTGTCAACCTTGTATTTTATGTTATAACCAACAAGACCCTCTTTTTAGTCCTTCGACATCAGCTTCATATCAGAAAGTTTTCTGCAACACATCGACTTGCCAATACCTCGCATTGGCGGCCGGGAACTCCGGAGTGTGTGGAAGCGATCCACCAACCTGCAACTATTTTGTTAGCTATGGTGACGGATCCTCTACTCGTGGCGACCTCGGCACAGAACATCTTAAATTGGGTTCAACCCCTGTTGACAAATTCATATTTGGCTGTGGCAGGAACAACAAAGGTCTTTTTGGAGGAGTTTCTGGGCTCTTAGGATTAGGCAGAAGTGACATTTCATTAGTTTCTCAAACTTCTGCCATTTTTGAAGGAGTTTTCTCCTACTGTTTGCCAACAATAGCACCGGAGTCTTCAGGCTCACTAGTTCTAGGAGGTAATCATTCTGTATACAAGAACACAACTCCAATTTCATACACCAGAATGATTTCAAATCCACGGCTACCAATCTTCTATTTCGTCAATCTAACTGGTATTAGAGTTGGTGGGGTGGCTTTACAAGCAACAAGTTTTGGAATATTAATGGATTCGGGGACGGTGATAACAAGGCTTCCACCTTCAATTTACAAGGCTTTGAGAACAGAATTTGTGAAACAATTTTCTGGGGTCCCTTCTGCACCAGCTTTTTCAATCTTAGACACTTGCTTTGATCTTAGTTCTTATCAAGAAGTTGACATTCCGACAATAAGATTGGAGTTTGAGGGAACCGCTGAGTTGAACGTGGATGTAACTGGGATATTGTATGTCGTGAAAACGGATGCATCTCAGGTTTGTATGGCAATTGCTAGTCTAGCATCAGATAATGAGATTGGTATTATTGGGAATTATCAGCAGAGGAATCAAAGGGTTATTTATGATACCAAAGCTTCCAAATTTGGGTTTGCAGAAGAAGCTTGCAGTTTCAACTAAGGTGTTTGATTTTACGTAGATACAATGGTTTTTCTTTCGTATGGCATATATAATATAAGTAGATACTGCTGTGCATTTATTGAAGTGATTAAGAGAAGTTGTAAACGCCATCTTCAATTATTTTTTTTCTTCTTATGAGATTGGTTGTTCATGGATATGTTATTTACCGGACAGTCTTGGCAAGTCATGGAGTTAAATCTGTCACACAATAAGAAATCGAGATAATTGGTTACTAAGCAAGCGAGACAACCAGAAGAAGATTGATGATTATGGGAGTTGGGAAATGTTCTTATTAGACAAATATAGAGTGGTGGAGGATGCATGGATAAGGGACAATTTAATATAAATATGCAAATGCTAGTGCTCAATCCTGCTCTTTGTTTAGATATTGAAAACTATAACCCCCACACTTAGTGAAAAAAAAGATCATGACATTGAAAAAGGTAAAGAGAGATGATGCCCCAAACCAATGGCGTGGAGAATGTAAGATAATGGGGCTCAATTAAAATGACCTAATTGGTGTTGTTACTTATGACTTTCTTCTCTGGAAATCAAAATTCTCCATATCTGCTTTGCGGATACCAATATCAGAAGAAGAGGACGGCAATATTAAACTAAGGATCGAATGTTCAAATATTTGTTTTGTTATACATATATTGATTAGAATTAATATCCCTTGGTTTGTGTGATTTTGACCGTTCCGTTATCCAGAAAGATTGGAGTCCAAGTCACAACTACTAATAATTATGGAATGTTTTAAAATTTGGACCCAACTTGGTACCAGAAGTCTAAAGTTAAAGAGGGAGGGAGGGACGGAGGGAGCTGGGTTCAAATGGCATAATAGAAATAAGAATGACAATAAAAATAGTCAAGGATGAAAATAAATATAATTATTATAATTATGATGATTGAATTAGTACGAATGAATGATTATTATTATCATTAATAGTTGTTGATTTATTAAAAAGTTTGAGAAACAAAATTTTGTTTGTTTTACATCAAATTTTGGTATATTTTAATTAATTATATCTAATTGATAAAAAGTGAAAATATATAATTAATTAATTCTATTTTAATATATTATATTTAATTGCTAAAAGAGGAGAAAATATAATTAAATAATTACATATTAATTTCTAAAAAAGAGAAAAATATAATTAATTAATTGTAAACAGGGGTGACAAGAAGTGTCACGCGCGTGATAATAAATATCCTGCCAGTGACATTTCTATTTTTTAATGGAATGACTTTTATTCTTGGGGTAATATACAAAATTAAGATATAAAAATATTATTCATTCAATGATAATATATTACCAAGCAATTGTTTTTAATTCCTTCCTTCTCATACCCATTAACTAAACACCCCTCGGTATTAGATTGTTATATATATAATAAATAAAAATATAATATAAAAATAAGTAAAAATATAATAAAAATAAACATTTAATTAAAAGAAAAAGAATGCATTAATATTTTTGACGTATAATTAATAAATAATACAGCTAATAATTCATATTAAAATTAAATATAATATAAAAATATAGCATAAAGTGGGCAAGAATTCGTATAGGACTTGCCAACCAATTCGACCAATTCATTACATTGTTATGTATATGATCATGACGAAATTTGTTTTCAAAGAGGTTGAATTATTGATGTTCACTTAAGACTGGAATTGCATAGTTAGCATTTGAATTGCAGTAGCTCAATAAGCATGTGGCAATTATCTAACTCTTCTAATGATACAAATATATATTGACAATTGTTATTCGAAACAAATGTCAACTTTTCCATCGATGAAGAAAAAGAGGATACAAATAAATAACTTCCTCAATAAATGGTTATGCTTGATAAATAACACATCTTAGCACTAAAAAAGTCAATCATAGGGATGACAATGGGTAGGGTTCGGTTCAGGTATTACTCAACCCATATCCATATCCATTTTTTATGACTCAATCCATATCCATATCCATATCTATCGGTTTTTACAATTTACTACCCATATCCAAATCCATGGGTTGTTTGGGTTTTTAGATATCCATCGGGTTGTATAGCACATAAAAATATAACTTATAAATAGAAAATATAAAGAACAAATTTTTGCGAACGCTCCAAATCAAAATTACTTTAATAATAATAAGTCAAGATTTTGATTTGTATGTCTTAAAAAAACCATAAAATTGGAATAATAAAAA
>JANSVB020000013.1:28526-55339 GCA_025504935.2 Erythroxylum haughtii
TAAAAGCATAACCAAAATGACATAGACAAAAGCATAATAAGCATTAAATCTTTTGTGAACTCAGCATTAAAAGCATATGAAACTAGTATGCTAGCATATGAAAAATTAAAGATAACCAACAATGGAGATTATAAATTAATTTATTTGTCTCACATATGCCCCGATATTGCATATATCTGCTTCAAGTGAAGATCATAGGATTGTTGTAATAAGAATTAAGTATTTCCTAAAGGGGACTCTAGGAAAAGGTTTCACATTCAAAATATGTGGACGTATTGAAGTAAAAGGATTTACCAATGTAAATCAGACGAGAAACATCACCGAACAAAAGTCTAGCTTTGGTTACTTTACATTTGTTAATGGCAATCTTCTCATATGACGAAGCAAAAAACAAAATATAACAGCAGAATCGCTAGTAGAAACAGAACATAAAGGCATGGATCATATGTAAAATTTTGTGACTTAAGATCTTGTCCGTTGAAATAGGTTTCAAGCCAAAAAAAACCTACACTACTATACTGTGATAACCAAACAGCTCAAGAAAGTTAATAATTTGATATAATATGATCGAACTAAACATATTGAAGTAAACGGATACTTCATCAAAAAAGAAGTTGAATTTTAAGAAGATAAACATTCCTTTTATTCAATTGAGTGAGTAGTTAGGAGACATTCTAACCCATACAATTTCTACTTAAGTTCTAAATAAATTGATGGACAAATTAGGCTTAAAGGATACCTCTGAACAAATTTAAAGAAGAATGTTAGTATATGATTAATGAATTTGTAAGTGATTTACAAGGGAGGGAGTATATCTTCCTATGTAGGATATGTATTATAAGAGATAAGATTGATATACCTTGATGTAATCCTTTAATATAGGATCTTTGTAACAAATTTGTACATCAGCCCACCTATATAAAGGCTTCCTTTAAGACTAGAATGATATATATACAACAAAACCCTTAGACTTCAACACTTAAAATGCCTGTGTTGATGATAACAAGTTAGTCACAAGTAAAACAAACCTTTTCCCATTTTAATTCTCCCCGATAAGAAAGAAACAAACTGGCCCAATATTATTTCTATCCATACATAGAGTTTGACATGCACAAGTAACAATAACAAAGCGCTCAAAGTAATTAATGAAGACTGCCTAAGTATACAATTTAAATAAGCACAAAATCAACTAACACTTGCATCACCTTGTTGAGTTCGGGATTCTAAAAAGAGCCTTACAGTTGAATAGATTAGGGTAGGTTCAGCCATTGCACCATTACCATAATATATAAATGATGACTCCTTAAGTAATAATGAAAGAAAAACAAAAAGGAACGATGGAGAGAAAAATGAGGGATTGTTTTAGCCATTTCCTGCCAATCAAACAGAAGAAATAGTAACCCACGAATCAAAAGAAATGGAAGCAATGATGGAGAGAAAAATTACCTCTGGATCTCGCAATCTCTGGCAGATTTGGCTATGCTCTACACTCTTAGGTTGTTTAAAGAAGAGGGTATAGTGAGCCCTAAAGAAAAGCAATGAAGGGATTAAGAAGATTGGATGCAGAGCAGAAGCAGAGAGGAGAGAGATATCTTGGTTTGGCTTTCCAAACGTCGGATAATATAAACGTAAACGTCGGAAATTATAAGCATAAAGTTTACCCAAAAAGCTAAGATGAGGGGTTTTTTAAAAAAGCTTCAAATTTGAGCTTCTTAAAAAGTTGTATTTTAACTTTCAAAAAAACCATTTTTATTTGAAAAGTACTTTTATATTTTACGGCCAAACACTCATTTTTCTTAAAAATAGCTTTTGCAGTAGAAAAAAGTACTTTTCTGCCATTCAAAAGCTTAACCAAACATGACATGTAGAATATGTTTCGTGCATTCACTGTTTAATCGTTTTAGAAAATTTTCATTTTGCCTGAAGTTATTAGCTTTTATTTTTTATAATAAATTCCAAATTTTATTAATAATTAAGAAAATCAAGCTTGATTCACCAAGTTATGTCAATTTCAACGGGTAGTGGTACATGGACCACATTCCCATTATCACTAAAAAGATAAAGGTAGATTATAACCACCACTAGCTATTGGCAATATCATCTGTAAAAGAAATGAACAAAACTTTCTGGTATGATCACAATTGAGGGCATCTTAGATGCTATACTTGTTTTAGACAGTGATGTAAGAATTTTACTCGCGGAGGTTGCTGCAAAACGATGGTCCATAATGCTTGTTTATTGTATGTTATAACTATTTAATCACTTCATAGCATAACCTATTGGCCTTATTTTAGAAATAACTCACAAAGATGGAAAACTAAAAATTAGAGGGACAATTGTCGGATAAGGCAGATTAAGTACTATAGTTTTCCTTTAGCTCAGAAGGAACTTGTTTATCAAATTTTAAAATATGCATTCATCTTATTTTCAATCTAGTTAATTTAAATTTTTATGAATTTTTCTTTAAATTTGATATAATATGTAATTATTATTAGTAATAAAATATAATTATATTTATAGTAATAATTAAATAAAACTTATTTTTATTTGAAAAGTAGAAACTAATATAAAAATTACATAAAAAAAAGGTATTAAAGAAAAATTTCCACACACCAAAATGTAGTTCGGAGAAATTGAGATTAATATGTTAAAACTCCTTATTGATAAAGTGTATCCATGTTAGTATCGAATGTAGGGAAAGGGTACTCATTAGCATCCATGTGCATATACTCTGTAATGGCACCACCACCAAATCACGCCCCATATAGAAACAATGTTGATGTATGACGCTGCGAAACTCATCATTTCTCTGCTCCACTTGATTCGGTAATACCCCGATGTCGAGTCTTATACTTCCCTGTTTCATTATTTATTCAAGTGCTAATTGAATTAAGCTTGTAAGCAGCTTGCAACGATCATGTTCATTTTTTCTTATAGTATTACCAATTTTTTTAAGCTAATATTTAGGCGTAATATTACAACATTGAACTAGTACACAATAGAAACAGAGGTATATATAATTATAACTCTATCATACAATTAGTATCTTTTTTCTGATTGGGCATAAAAATTGTATCATGCTTTTAAACTGTATGATCCTATCAAACATGAACTAAACGTTCTAGGAATTACTTGGGGATAGAGTCTGCGAGTGAAAAGGGACGTGGGAATATAATTAACACAATAGTTTTGCGATAAGACTTCAATTAGAATAACTAATAAATAATTAAAAGAAAGCAGTAACGATGCATTTGATCCTGGTACAACAATTCAAATTAAGAAAACATTTAATCACATGTAAAATGATGTTTTTGGACTATATTCCTACTCTTATTCCTATTCATGTTTGTGATTAGTTATTTACTTAATCATAATCTAGTGGAATTCTTCCTCTTTGTTATAAACTGGATTTAAGTTCTTTTCAAAGAAAGTTAGCTTGGTTGATGTATCAGGATCAATAAGAATTTCAACCTCAAATAACATAATATATCGTGGATAAAACAATCATTAAAGCATGGATACGGTACTATAACATTTTTTTAAACAAATTGATTCATATATTCATTAAAGTAGATGTGACATGATATGTAGTCATTTTCAGTTGATTAGATATACTAGTCGAATAATGCTCTCAGAAATTGTATAGGAAGAGGATTAATTAACACTAACATTCGAAGCTTTTCCTTGGCAAAAGTTAAAACTGACAGAATAGTCATACGTATAAGCTACACGCAATCATAACCATATGTTACAGCTTACTTCGTAATGCACACACTAAACCCTTGCAAGCAAAGCCTACATGCAGTGATAGATTCAAGGGGAGGCTAACAAGGGCTATAGTCTCTATAAAACTAAATTTTTTTTTAGTATATATATATATATATATAGTAAACTAAGTAGAACTATAACCCCTACAAAACTAAGTTCATTATCCCCTCAAGACTAAAATCCTGGATTCGTCGCTCAATTACTTCTCTAGCTCATATATCGATATATTGGGTCAAGGTTGAAACCAGGTAACTTGTAAGAGTCAGGGATGATCCTCCATGCTCTTTCTTCCCAAGAAAAAGACTATGTGTTGGCGGAGCTAGCTTTGGTGCTGGTGGAGGCGATTTTGACTTTCTACCATAGTCTGTAACCATTGATATGTAGCTGTCGCTTGGAGCACTGATGCCTCGAGTGCATGGAGTCACAAGACCCACTTGTCTTTCCGGAGATGAAGGAAGTGACGGTGAACTTCGTCCTGGTTTAGCGGCCAGTTGATGAATCGGTTGTGATGGGGTCGGAGGAGGTGGCGGTGGGGTGAAGTACCAGTCCAACTTGGCTGTTAGTTCCTTTGTTTCGGGAGATGGAACCGGAGAAGGTGGTGGAGGTGAATGAGGTCTAGCGTAAGTGCTTATCATCGCAAGTTTGAGGGTAGAGCTATCTGATGAACCACAAACACACATGATTGTTAAAAACAACTAATAGTTATGTTCTCCGAATGACATACATCAACAGGATTAATCTTGCTATATGATTGTGCATGAGTCCAACATATACCTTCCATGTAGCTTATAAACATTTAATTGCATTGATTAATTCTCTTGCAACCTCTTCTATTAAATTGGACAATAAAATTTTGGATAGTACCTGGTAAAGGCCTAGCTCCAGCAGCAAGGGCAAGAAGACATAAGGAAGCTGTAATGGATGGAAGGAAAATAAGTAAACCCATAGTTGGAAGTGCTAATGTTTTCCTTATTATGACACTAAGCTTATGATGGGTAATGTATTTATAGGCGTAAGAAATTGGAATTGCTTGAAGTAGGTAAATGTAGGTATCAAGCTTTTCTTCCAATTTGATTTATTCGTTGTTGAATGCAACTGCCCCCAAGTTATGTATTGTAATGTTTTCATTGTTTGGTCTTAAGAAGTGGAAGGTACAATAAGTAGTTAGTTCCCCTTTATGGTTTCTACATACGAATAACACAATACAAAAATCAACAGATTGAAAATTGGGTAAAAGATGTGACATTTCTTATATTTTAAATAATACTTTTAAAAACTCTGAAATTTCTAAAATTTTAATTTTTTATAAAAAATCTTTTCTTAGATTTCCATTAAAAATAATATAATAAATGTGCATGTAGAATAATCAAATATTGCTAATATAATTATTCAATACAACTTGAAACCAAAACTAAGATAATTAAATTCAATGTCAACTAGTTAAATCTAACGTAAACTAATAATTATCTCGAATGATCAATTTAAGTTATATTTAACTAGTTCAGATCATATTTAAGAGCTAAATTAAATTATTATATTAACAATATTTGATTGTTCTATATATAATGTTCAACTTATACGTGTTTTACTATTATGTTTTAACAAAAGTCTAATAAAAAGAGTTTTAAATTAAAAATTATAATAGCTTTTCCGAAATTTTAATTCACATGAAAATTTTGTGACTTTTACTATTGAAAATAAAACATTAAATTAATGGAAGAAAATAGAAAAGCATATTATACCTTTTGCAAATGGGATGAAGTCGGATGAGAATTGAAGGCTTAAAAGAACAAATCATTGATATTGTATCAATATTGGTAAATACTAATTTGGATATTTTTTTAAAAAAATCATAAAATAGTCGATAAATTTTTCTAAAATTATAAAATAATCTCTCAATATAATTTGATATATAATTGATAATTTCATATCAACTTTTTCTTCAGAAATTATAATAATAAAATTTTGAAATAACAAAAATCTACTTATTTTTATTAATATTACTTTTCACCTATTTCATATATAAACAATATCTAGAATTAATATAGAAAAGATCGTTTATTTATCATACAAATTAATATAAAACTAAAGATAATATAAAATAATTAAAATCTTACAATTTTGTCATATAGTAAATAAAATTACATCAAAACATTAAATATAAAGAAAAATAAAGTTCTATTACTCCATAACTATTACAACAAGAGTTTGTATCGAGGAACACAATCAACTAGAAGTGAAAGTTGAAAAAATTTACAGTTAAAGTTTTATAAGTATATTGCATAAATAGAATTTGTCATATGCATCAAATATAAATAAAATTTAAAAAGAGAAAAAATTTAAAATATGAAACTTTGTTTAATCAAATATTCACTCAAATCATATGATCTCGATTCTCATTTGGTATAAAATATTCTTCATTGAGAGGAGTTCTATCATCACTGTCATTTAAATTCATTCCATTAAGTAAAATTTTAATACTTTCTTATCCAAGATTATTTCCCAAGTTACTCTCATCTATCAAACTTGGTTCCTCAGAAACTCAATTCGCTAAAAGATCAATATGAATAAAATAAATTGGATCTACAGAACTACTTGATTTATTAATAGTCCTGGTAAACAATTAAAATTAAATTATTAAGAAATTACAAGATATTATATTGAACTTAATACTAATAATAATAATATAACTTTTTTAAAGCTTTAAATTATATAGAATAAAGACCTTGTTGCTTAATCTTTTGTCTTCCAAGCTATTTCTTTTTTCAGAATGGGTGAATTCAAATATGCTCCAATTCGTTTCACGTCCTGTTGTACTCATATATTTACTCAAAATTCAAATTGCAAAATTTTACAATTCTAGAATACCACTTTCGAATTGATTCCATTAAGCTACTATAAGATCACACAAACAACATTATAAACAAGTAACGTAATGATTAATTTCCAACAAATAACAAAAGTGAAAAAAATATAAACTTAAAATATGTTCGTCTCTCTGACGAATAACAATGGACTCAGAATCACCATATAAACCTCTACTTGTGAGCTTAAGAGATATTGCATCATCTCATGAGCAATAATTATTATAATACTTAATAACACTTCCCTATTAACTTTAACTTTCTTTGTAAAACTTGGTTTAAAATAGATAATAAGATTAAAAAATGTCTTAACTGTAAACAATAGAGAGTATAGTTATCTTTTCTATCTCTCATTGATGACTATAAGATAAGGTGTGTATAAAGAAGACTTATTTTTCATATCTTGATTGATTCCTTTGCCTCTTCTAGCATCATAAAAATAGCCCATTGTTGCTTTCTCATCACTATTAGCAAGATGAAGTATTCTCACCAAAGACTCATAAACACAAATGACAAATTGACATTGAGATCAAAATTTATGATCTTCAAGTATAATTATGAAAACTCTCAATCTAGCATTAAACCTAGCATGCTAAGATGCAATATATTTATTAATAATAACAATAACATCAATAACAACCAAGTAGAAGTCTTGCTGAACATGGGGTCTGAAGAGGTTTAAAGATATGCAGCTTTACTCCTAACTGGTAGAGAGACTATTTTCGATAGACTCATATGAAGAAAAAATATATTAAAATAATAAAGTAATAAAAATAAAATAAAAATAAAAATAGACATAAGATAATAAAAATAAAATAAATAAATAAATATAATTAAAAATATAAAAATAATTAATACAATAATAAATTACAAGGTAAAGAATAAAAATAAAAGATAAAATAAGTAAATAAATAAATAAACAAGAAAGAAGATAAGGAAACAAATAAAACAAATAAGCCATCACAAGAAAGTGTTTAGGCTAAATAACTAAGAGAGAAATACTACATATTAAATGTTTAGATTAAATACAAGACATAAGACTCGAAGAAAAATATTTAAAAGACCTATAAGAAAGAGCATGAGCTCTCTATGTAAGATCCTTTACCCATATCTTAGTGCTAAAGTTTTCTAATAAGTGCAACATTCTCAGTAAGTTCCAGTGGAGCCATATCATCTATGATCAACTCCTCATAATTTTTCTTAGCCTTCATTTTTTTTTATAGTCTCTAAGTATAATCTTCTCGTATCTCCTCATAGGACCATCAAGATGCCTCCTCTTGACAAGTTTGAACCACCTAAGCCTTATTTCTCTTAATTTTTTGTTAATATTAGCCACATTTAATTTTTCTCTTACTATTACATTCATGATTTTATCTCTTCTAGTAAGGTTGGATATCCAACAAAGCATCATCATCTTTGCCACCATTAATTTATGACTATGTAC
The DNA here is from genome assembly GCA_025504935.2 of Erythroxylum haughtii. NCBI lineage: Eukaryota > Viridiplantae > Streptophyta > Magnoliopsida > Malpighiales > Erythroxylaceae > Erythroxylum > Erythroxylum haughtii. The sequence goes on from JANSVB020000013.1 coordinate 36,603, forward strand.
TTGTTTGATGGGCTAATACTCTGCTCTATAGAGTCTGGTCAACCTTATCACTAAATGATATAATCTTTGAGCTTGAATGGTATCTTCTTGTCAATAAAACTTTTGATACACTTCTCCATTTAATCCACCATGATCTGATATAATGAACTATATCTTCATCGATCTTTTCATTATTTTGGATAATAGATCTTAAATACGTAAAACACTTTTTCTATGTTATAACTTTTGAATTAATCTTTACCTCTACATCGAAAGCTACCCTATAGCTTGAAAAGTTACACTCTAGTTACTTAGTCTTGCACAATTTAAAGTCCTTAGACTTTAACGTATCTCTCTAAAGTTTTAGTTTGACATTGACACCTTCTTTTGTCTCATTCACTAAAACAATATCATCAACAAACAACATATACCAAAGCACGTCCCCTTAAATATTCTTAATGAGCTTATCCATCATTATTGCAAATAAAAAGAGGGTCAATGAGGAGATTTGGTATAGCCCAATATCAATAGAAAAAATGCTCTATATCTCCTCCTATCATCCTTACTCTAAACTATACATACATACATACATATACATACATACATATATATACATACATACATATATAACTCCTATAACTTCTAATTACCTCCGCATGTATCCTACCATAAGTCTTCTCTAAGGCAATAAAAAAATGTGTAGGTTACACTATCTTTCCCTTTAATATTTCATTATTCTAAGGAGATGTAAACCTTTTATCGTGAACCTTCTTGGCATGAAGCCAAACTAGTTCTCTAAGATAAGGGTATCCTTTTTCACTCTCTTCCCAATAACCTTTTCCCATAACTTTATGGTGTGACTAAATAGTTTGATGTCTCTATAGTTGTTACAACTTTAGATGTCCCTTTTGTTCTTGTATAGAGGAATTAGCATACTAAGTCTCCAATCATTTGATATTTTCGTAGACTTAAGGATCACATTAAAAAGCTTGGCTATCCATGTAAGACTCTCTTTTTCTATGCTTTTCACACCTTTATGGTTATCTCATCAGGCACTATCCTTCCACTCTTTATCTATCTTAAAGCTCTTTTAATTTCTTCCCTTATAATCTGTTGGCAACAAGTAAAGTTATGATAACTCTCGGACATGCTAAGATCACTTAAAGAGATATTGTCCTCTACTCTTTCATTAAAAAGACCGTGGACGTATCTCTGTCATCTTCTCTTGATATCCCTTATAATCTGTTAGCCACGAGCACTTGCTATGCTTTGTCTTTTATACAATAAACTTGATCTAAGTCTCTTCTTTATGTTCCATAGCTCTCACTAACTTAAATATATCCTTTTCTATATCTTTAGTTTCTACTCATTTATATAATTTCTTCTAACATTTGCTTTTAGCTACTAAGTCTATCTTCTTTGCCAGTTTGTAATTTTCTCTATTAACTACCTTTTCCACATCTGTGGTGCTATCCAATAAGTCTTTATAGGCAACCTTCTTGATCTTAATCTTTTCTTGTACATATTCATTCTACCACTAAGAATCTATCTTACTATCCCTAAGCCTTTTAGAAGTGCCCTAAGATCTCTTTAGCTACATTCCTTAAAAGAGTTGTTACTCTCTCTTACATCTGGTTGGCATCTCCTTATTATTTCTATTCTTCTCCATATATTACCGTATCCCTAAGTTGTTCCACTGCATCCCCTTTCAAATTCAACCATCTAACTCTGGTACACCTCTTAGGGCTTCTCTTCTTCATCTATCCCTTAATTATAACATCCATAACTAACAATCTATATTAAGTTGACAAGAAAATATTAGGTATCACCTTTAATCCTTAAAACTAAGTTGATCACTCTACTTCATGAAGAAGTAGTCAATTTCAATTTTTGTGGTTCGTTTATTGAAAATCACCAGGTGCTCCTCATTTTTCTTAAAAAATTAGTTAGATATCACTAACTCAAACACTACTACAAAATCTAATAAAATAGTCCCACTATTATTCTTATAACTGTACCCAAAACCTTCACAAGTCCATAAATATCTGTCCAAGGTTACCCCTGTATGACAATTAAAGTCTCCTCCTAGAATAATTCTCTCCTTAGGAGAGATCTGCCAAATGACCTCATTTAGCTCTTCCTAGAATTAGTTACAAATATTGTAATGCAGGACAACATAAATTTCTACCATTGGTGAAGTCCTTTCTCATTAAATTCACGACCTATATATGATTATAGATGAACTTTGTCACTTTTTTGCTTTTTGCATAATCTCATCAATGATAAGAAAATATGTAGCATCTCCTATATTTTCCAACATCAGATCATTTTAATGTGCAACATAATGGTTCTAATAAAAAGAATTCTACTTGCTTTAAAATCTTCTTCTAATTGCTTTGTAAGCAGAATCATTATTAGTAATAAACTGAACAATATTTTTTATCCCACCTTTATTAACAACTTCATCAAATATATGAAACAAAGTATTAGCATTTCAAACAAATCCAAATGCATCGATAGACTTCCAAAACATTGTACCCTTTTTAGAATAAACTAAAATATTTATAATAGGCTCTTGTCTTTTGTTTTTCCAAGCATCACATATGATTGAACATCCATAAATAGCATATAAATTTACCTCTATAGTCATCAATTAAGGAGCTTTATATCTTAGACCGTAAGAGGCAATATCATCCAATACAGGCTGTTAATAATAAGATTAGGCAGTATTGAATGTTGTATTTTCATTATACCACCATCTAGCCATTACCATACCCATCTTATGAGTCATTTCTTTATATTGTAAGGCACGATGAATTTAAGGTTGAGCTCTAGGAGTTGTTCATTATGTAAAAAAATTAGATATCTATATTTTTTTCCTTATATCAGGTGCATCATTCCCTTTTTGTTTGATAGTAATACCACATTTACCATCACCACTATCATCTTGATCATTGCAAAAGGAACTTCCACTACTAATTTCGTAATTCAGTCGTTGCCTTCTATCTTATTCATGTTGATACTCTTCAAGTAAAGTCTTCACTTGTCATTTCACATCATGACTCACTTTTTTTCAAGGCTTCACATCACCTTTGATACTGGCTAAATGCTTCTTTAATATTCTTGTGATATTCCCACCTTTTAAATGCTTATTATAATACAAACAAATGATATGGTTCTTCATTTAAGGAATAATCTAACGTGAGCCCAAGGTGGATTATCAAATCTTCCTGAAGTGGCTAAATTATCAAGAGTACTTGAACTGTCCTCCATTTATCTGTAAAATAAATGAAGACATATGTCAACAACAACTTATTAAAAATCATATGACATAGGTATGCAAGTGATAACTCTCATGTTGTATGAGTACAATTCAACCATAAAGTCATAACCACAACTCATTTTGTAAGATTACATCATTCAACTAAAAAGTCATAACTATAACTCATTTTGTTTGAATATATATTTTAACCATATATTCATAACTATAATCTATCTTGTGTGAGTACAACTGAAAAAAAATTATAACCTATTTTGTGTGATTATAAAACCAAAACATAAACTCACAATTATAACTCATTTTATATAATTGCATAATTCAACCATAGATTCACAACTATAACTCATTTTATATGATGACATAATCCAGCCTTAAATTAATCTATTTTATATGATTACACAATTCAATTTATAAATAATTTTATGACAACTACTTTGTGACTATATATAATATATCCCAATTTGTGCACAAAATAATTATAATCTTTCATTCACTAATTATAATCTTTCATTCATTAATTTTTCACTAACTTTTCATTCTCTATAAGAAAAGTATTTTATTTACTAATTTTAATCAACATAGACATAAACTAAAACTTTATTAAAGACACCTTAATAATTGCTTTAAATAAGACAACCCAATATCTCGTTCAGATTTTCATATCCAAATCAACAGTAATCCACTCCACAATCCATATTCCTCAAATATCATAAACATTTTAGTGAGAATTATAGTTGTGAGTTTATTAATTCATTCAATACCTATAAACACACATAAACGTTGTAAAAATCGACTAGATTATAGCAGGTTTACAGCTAAATAAGATTGAAGGAATATTAATAAACATACATATTTTACATGAAAAACTCCCAAATTAGAATAAAAACTACAGGTAAGGAAAGAAGAATTTTACTACTGAAAAATAGAGAATTACAAAGAAAAACTAGACCCACAAAAATACACATAATATTTTGTCTCTCTTTATATTTTTTTTCTCTCTCACCTTACATCTCTTTTCTCTGCTAATGAGATGTACTCTCTTTGTTTATCTCCTGCCTATTTATAGGCAGAAGATTGAAGCTATGGTTGGACAAATTGGCCAACCATTATTTTTCTTATTAGGCATGTTAAGCACCTAAATTCAGTGCCTAACACAGCAAGCTTACTAAGTTTGACAATTCTCTCACTTGAAGATTTAATTGAGAATCAATCATGTCTTCACACAATTCTTTCTATCTTGTCGATTCATATTGCTTACGTCTCTGTCAGGCCGGTTGAGGATCGATACCACATAAACTTGTTAGCATTGATTGCTTTTGTCATAAAATCTGTCAAGTTATCCATTATATGAATTTTTTACATGTCCACCGTTCCTTCTTCCACTTTCTCACAAACGAAGTGATGCTAAACTCAAATGTGTTTTGTCTTTGAATGAAATGCTGGATTATTTGTAAGATGCAAAGCACTCTGACTTTTACAATATAGAGTAATATTCTCTTGTTTATTCCCATGTTCTTCTAACAACATCTTTAACTACACTGCTTCTTTTTCTGGCTTATATAGCTGCTATATACTCTACTTCTGTTGTTGACCTAGCCATAATTGGCTGTAGTTTTGAAACCCAGCTCACAACTCCTATAATTAGTGTAAACACATATCCTGTATTGGATTTACTTTTATCAAGATCACCTGCATAATTAGTTTAGCACCAACATATCATCTGACAGTAAAATCTAATCCTCTATAACATAATGCAACATCTGAGGTTCCTTGATATAAATGAGAATTCTTTTAACAGTATTCCAATGCTCTCGAACAGGATTCATCATGTATTGACTAACTACTCCCACTGCATGTGCAATGTTTAGTCTTGTACAAATCATAGAGAATATTAAGCTGCCCACTACTAATGCATAGGTACATGAGACATCTCTATCCTCTATTCTTTATTTCTAGGACTCATACTTGAGGATAACTTAAAATTAACAAGAAGAGGGGTACAAATTGACTTACAATCTTGCATGCTGAATTGCCGCAAGATCTTTTTCAAATAATTCCTCTGAGAAAGTCAAATCTTCCTATTATTTCTGTCTTGGTCAATTTGCACCCCTAGAATCTTGTTTGCTGGTCCTAAGTCCTTCATTTCAAATTCCCTAGCCAACTGTGCCTTTAAGTCTTTGATACGATCATTATTGGGGCATGCTACCAATATGTCGTCTATATACGGAAACGAGACTATAAAATCATCTTTCTTAAACTTCTTAAAATATGCACAAGGGTCTGCATTCAGTCTGCTGTATCCACGGCTCATGATGAAAGAATCAAATCTCTTATACTAACACCTCAACTCCTGCTTTAAACCATACAGAGATTTGTTCAACCTACAAAACTAGTTCTCTTTCCCTTTTCTTCAAAACCTTCTAGCTGGAACATATAAATTTCTTGTCCAAGATCTCCATAAAGAAATGTAGTTTTCACATCTAACTGCTCAATATGCAAGTCAAATGTGGCATACACCGCTATGACTACTCGAACTGTAGTGAGTCGAACTACAGGAGAAAATATTTCATTAAAGTCAATTCCTTCCTTATGAGCATATCTTTTTACCACCAATCTAGCACGATATCCCTCAACTTGATCATCACAACTCTACTTGATCTTGTAAACTCATTTATTGCCAATAAACTTTCTTCCTTATGGTAGCGATACCAGCTCCCATGTCTCATTATTATGCAGAGTTTCAATTTCTTCCTGCATTGCTGCTATCTTCTAAGATACATCTGAATTATTCATTGCTTCTTGAAGAGTTGATGGCTCTCTGTCCTCAGTTAAAAGACAATATGCACTATTGCTCTCCATAATATAATCTGAGTGCCAGCTCGGTGCTCTTCTTGTGCGAGTTGATCTCCGAGTATCTGAAACATCATATTCGACTGGTTATTGCTCCTCATGCTCTGGTGCAGCTTCAGAAGAATCATTTTGATCAAATTCCCTTTCCACCTGTACTGTTATAGTCTCTGAATTCTCTTTTGAAGTGCTAACATCTTCTATTTACTCTTGATCACTATCTTTCAAGAAAATAACATCTCTGCTGATAACAATCTTGTAGGTAGTGGGATCCTATAGACAATACCCTTTTACTCCTTCAGCATATCCTAAGAAAATATATCTTCTGGATTTTGGATTCAACTTCGTAGTTTCTTGGGCATTGAACATCATATAAGTAGGACTTCCAAATATATGGAGATTGGAATAATCCACTGGTTTACTAGTCCACATCTCCATCGGTATTTTCAATTCAATTGCAGTTGATGGAGATTGATTCGCAATATAACAGGGGGTATTAACTACTTCTGCCTAGAATTTCTTATCTAAGCTTGCAGTTTTCAATATCTCTCTTGTTCTTTCCAACAGAGTTCTATCCATCCACTCTACTACTTCATTTTTTTGAGGAGTGTATGCCGTCGTAAACTGCCTTTTGATGCCTTTTTTCTTGCAGAATTTATCAAATTCTTTACTAGTATATTGGTCTCCATTATCTGAACGCAAACACTTGATCTTCTTATTGGATTCAAGTTCCACTCACGCTTTATAAAATTTGAAAGTTGGAAACACGTCTACTTTTCTCTTGATAGGAAACACCCAATATCTCCTCAAATAATCATCAATGAATGATACAAAAAAAATTGCTCCTCCTAGGGATGTAACTAGTGTTTGCCATACATCAGAGTGAATAAATTCTAGAATTTCTTTGCTTCTAAACTTTGATGTGTTGAACTTCAATCGATGTTGCTTACTCATAATGCAATGCTCACAAAAGGGTAGTGATACCTTTGTGAGTCCTGAAAGTAAATTCTTCTTTACAAGTATTCTCATTCCTTGTTCTAACATATGTCTAAGCTTTTTATCATCTGGACTAGTCACTGCAACGGATGCCTCTCCTTCTTGCAAAGTAACTCCCTTTAGCATGTACAAATTTGCAACAATCTTCTCTACTTTCATAAATACCAACGCTTCTTTAATCACTTTCATGATCTTGTTTCGCAACTTAAATCTGAAACTGAGATCATCTAGTTGTCCTACAGACAACAAATTCTTCTTCAGGCCCTCCACATGTTGCACTTTTTCAATAAACTGAGTTGTCCCATCATACATCTTTAACTTGATGGTGTTGATATCAACGATTTTCAGAGTTTGATCATTACAGCTACACAGATCCTTAAGAGACAAATTTATATTTATGGAATCGTTCTCTTCGATAAGGCATATGAAAAGCAGCTATTGAATCGAGAAGTCATATATTAACAAATCTTCTCTTATCTCCAATAGTTGTTGCTGCTTCATAGACCATTACACCTCCATCATCTGAAGTATTTATCGTATTTCCTTTTGAAATAAAATCTTTCATATTCAGATTCCAACAATCATTCTTTAGGTACCATTTCTTTCTACAATTGTAGCACTTGAAATTCTTCTTACTCCTAGATTTTGATCTACCGTGATTATGACTCCCACTTGGTCCACGTTCCATTAATCTTCCTCTCGTCACCGCCAAGGCCTCCGTTGATTGCAAATTTGTCAGCCTCTCTTCCTTATTTTTTTGCCGACTCTCTTCTTTCAAAATAGCAGGTGCAATATTGTTGAAGACTAAAGTGTTTATGTTGTTTGTTAAATTGATGATGAGTTGACCATACGGATCTGATAGACTTTAAAGTAGAAATTTCGCATGTTCACTTATCTCTATTGTGTGCCCTAATGAAGTGAGTTGAGCAAATAGAGTATTTAAAGTATTTAAGTGTTCTGTCACCGAAGTGAATTCCGCCATGCATAAAGTGTATAATTTTCTTTTCAGAAAAATGTCAGTGTGGAGTGATTTAGTCTTGTACAATTTTGTAAGATGATATAAATCTCTTTTGCCGTCTTCTTCTCCTCTATGCTTGACAACACCCCATCTGCTAGTACTAAATAAAGATTTGCAATAGCATTCTCGTCCATCTCATTCTACTTATTATCATCTGTAAATGTTGTCGGTCTTTTGCTGATAGCTGCTAAATAGTTTTTTTTAAAGATAGCCTTCATCTTCAACTTCCACAAAGAGAAATTACTCTCATTGAACTTTTTAATCTCAAAATTTGCTACCATTGCTTCTATCACAAACAAAATTTTGGCTCCCACTATTTCACGTGAATAGTACCCGTTTATATGAATAACTTCGTACATGTGAATAGTACCATACACATGAATAATACTTTATACTTGAATTATAGTAACTGCACAGCTTAATGCAAAAATAAATGCATGAACAATTGTCACCTTTTGTGGTTACTATTCACTAACTTTCACTGTGCTCACTCGAACTCCGAACGGATTATACCAAAAAATTCTTCGTAATTTTTTCAACTAGCTTTAATATCACTTGTTGTAAAAATTGAGCGGATTAGAGCAAGTTCGTAGCTAAATAGTACTGAAGGAATAGTAATGAACATACAAATTTTACGTGAAAAACTCTCAAATTAGGATAAAAACTACGAGTAAGGATAAAAAATTTTACTAATGAAAAATGAAGAATTACAAAGAAAAATTAGACCCACAAAAATACACAGAAAATTTTATCTCTCTTTGTGTTTCTTTTCTCTCTAACCTCACATTTCTCTTCTCCGTTAATGAGATGCACTCTTTTTGTTTATTTCCTGCCTATGTACAGGCAAGAGATTGAAGGTATGGTTGGGTAAATTGGTCAACCATTAGTTATCTTATTAAACGTATTAGGCACCCAAATTCAGTGCGTAATATACTAAGCCTACTAAGTTTGACATAAATTACTTCAGTTTTTTAGGGAACTGTTGAGAAATAGGAAAAATATGAAATAATCTGAAAGCTTTTCAATCATTAATGGAACAACGTTTATATTGTGACGTCTACTTTAACATATACCAGTGCTTGTCAAATAACTTTTGTTAGTAAGCAGTAGAAAGCGGGATCTGGAAGGCTGAGAGTCCTCATGTTGGGTCATTCTGAGAACATTAAACATTAGTCAATGTTACTGGGATAGTGGAGAAAGGCCAATTTCACGGTCGATAGTGAAAGTTGCACATGATAAAGAGATGCTATTTGCCTTCCACTCATTCGGAAAATCAACTCGATTCATCTACAATTCTAAAAGTGAGACACTTACTCTCTGCTTGTTGGTCCAGCCTTTCAAGCGTCTAACAGTTGTCCTCGCGTGACGCTTAAGGCATTCAGGTTCTGTCATAAAAAAAGATCACTTATTATGCACTACTATAAATTAAACCATGTGAGGATGAGCAAAAGTTATTGGACGAAGTACTTGCTCAATTTTTATCTTTAACCCGTGACTTTATCGTGCGTGCATTCATCAATCCAGCTAGCGGGATTAGGCGCATCACTTTTTTTTTTTTAATTGAAAGGACTTGTTGCACGTGTAATTTTTAACCAAATATTAACAAGATTCAAAGCGTGGGAGGCTTGGAATGGGTCAAAAGTTAAACGTTTTACAAATGTTAGAGCAACAAAAAAGAAAAAAAAAAGCGAAGAAACTATGTAGTATTTAGATTTGTACAAATTAAACCAATCGCTTATATATATGTTAAGTTAAAAGGTTTGATATTTAAGAATAACTTTGTGAATAAAATGCAAATTTAAAAATTAAATTTGAAAAGTTTCAAGGTCATATCCGAATTGTATACAAATTTAAAATTTTATCTGTATTGTTTAACAAATTTAAAAAATATGAGTTTATGAACTAAGTTTAAATATGAAGGTTTTTGGAAAGACGGAGTTTGACTTTGAAAATAGAGCGCGTTGAATCACTTATCTAAACTTTAAGTTTAAAAACTTTTTTGTAGTTCAATTAGACATGGACAGGCTTAATAGCATAATAGCAACAAGAGGGTGAAAATACCTGCTAATTGATTAATGGGCATTGACCCATTAATTGTAAACACACGTATTTAGCTGTTCCATGTTCGAAGATTGCGTGGGAGATACTTTGTATTTATCACAAATTAAATTATTAAAATACTTAAACAAGTACGAGAATGCTTATCACAAAATAATTTGATTAAACTAGTTTAATTATGAGAATTTTGAATGAGGTTGGGTCGGTTGTGCTAGGCCCAAGCTCAGGTCCGAATATAGGCGGCCTATTCATAAATGGCGGCTACCCGCGTGAAAGGAAAGATCTAAACCTAGTAGGTATTTGTCAGATATAAATGGATTACCTCATCATGAAAAAAGGTACGATTCTGAAGAACCTTGTTATTTTTTATTCTCCAGCCGCCAAAACTCTCACAAGAAGACTAACTTGAGCGTCGGAAGGGCCTATCAGGAAACAATCCCCTACGTGCTTTCATTGTTTTGCAGGTGTTTCTGAGCCAGAATCAACCAACCTCATGGATTCAAGCAACAACGCCCAGTCCCACCAGAATCCGACTGAACCAGAATGGAATATGATTTGTATTATATAAATGTACCTATTATGATGGTTGTATAATATATCTTTAAACTTAAAATTATCAAAGCATCTTATATAAGAATTATTATGTTCTGATGTTACTTATGACTTATTTTATTGATGGTAATTTAGTCAATAGTATTAGGATATAGTATGCATTATATTGTGACAATTAAGTTACTTAATGAAGAATTTATCACTATAGAATAATTAAAGATAATGTTCTATTGTTATTAATTAGTAATAGTTTAAGAAATTCTCTCTCCAGAGTGAATTGAGATTTAGGATATTTTCAAATATCAATTATATATTAGTTACTAATTAGTAAGAACAAATATAATTATATTTAAATAAAATAGATATTAATTTCATGCTTTATATCTAATTAAAACATTATATGGCGAAAAGAATATATTGTACATTATAATCATGCATAGAAATGTTAAAGAGAAACCATTTTGATATACCTAATATTTAAATATTCTTGATATTTTGTTAGATGTCAATCTTAATATATGATTCTAAATTGTTTAATTATAAGATTATTGATGAACTAAGAGGATTTTTGTTTGATCGAATTTTGATAATGAATTATGAATTAGAATTAGAATGTATTATTGTCAATATATTATAAATTTAATGAGTTACATATAAAGAGTAATTAAAGAGAGAAAATTTAATTTGGTTAAGTTAGATTATGGAGTTTAAGAAACTTGAGAGATAAAAAATGAAATATTTGATTCACTAAAATTTAATTATAAGTATAATGAGATTTAGAAGTCCATTATAATTAAGAGTTTAATTTTAATTACATTACAAAACAATAATCTTTCTGTATAAAAGGGAAAAAATTAAGGAAGTTGGCACTTTATCAATCTCTCCTTAATTGTTGAAATTTCTTTATTAAGCTTTATAAAGGCTACTGTATGTTTAAACACCTTGTAGTTAATGACTTCATCAGTAAAGAAATTTTTTTGAAGAATACCGAATCAAAATTATCTTTAACCATCTTTTATTCATTTTTCAACTTTTTCTATTAAAAAAATCTTAAAGAACATTATACAAAATTTATTTCATAATGCATGTGATCTAATCTCATATAGTTTTCCAACAACTTGTTCTATTTCCTGTCACTTTACATGTTTCTAATCTTCTCGAATTTGCAAACCCAGAATAAAAAAATGATGTGTAACAACTTTTGTTTCAGAATTCACTAGTAGTCCTCCCGTGGGTTTCCCATTTCTCATTGTATTATAAAATTGCTACATGTAGCTTTGTTTATCGCTTTTCTAAAAAGTCTAAGTATGACACTTTATTGTATATAGGTACTATATGATTATATCGTACACATATATTCATGTCACTAAAAGAAAACTGTAGGACAGCTATGGAAATTATTGACGGAACATGTTTGTATTACGTCGGCAATTTACAATGATGAAGCTAAGAATTTAAGATAGGAGGGTCTAAATAAAATATAGTATAAAATAGTTAAAATTATAATAATCCTCGCCTATTTTTCACATATTGAAATTTTTTTATAACAAGATTATTGTCAATATTTGCAAATACATCTCTTTCATTGTAACACACTAAATAATCATTCAATAGGTTAGTTAAATTATTGATCAAACGGTCATACATGCATTCACTAAAACATCCCTAAATCCTGCCATGGAATAAATATTACAAAACTTATCGATATAAAAAGCAGACGTGACGGAAGAACAAAAAGTCAATCATTCTAAGAGGCGTGTTCTTAGAAACAACAAAACCTTGAGGGGTCGCGAGTTCGATTCCCAAAGAGGACAATACTGATTAAGGTTGGATGCCGCGGTATAACCCGCAAACACATGCCGCGGTATAACCCGCAAACACCTACGGGTGGGGTGTGGGGTCCAACATTTCTTATCAGTGTTCAAAAATAAATTATTATTTACAAATTATTCAAATTAAAATTTGAGTGAATAAAAATTTCGACAACAAATGATTGAAATCTAAATACAACATAAATTTAAATACTAAGCAATTCTAATAACATAAAATGTATATAAAACTTATCTCTAAGGTTCAACTTAGTTATATGATTTATAATCAATTGTCTCATAGAAATATACTCCATATTCATTCATATTTCTTTATTATGTTATTGATATAATTGTACTTGGTATCTTTGTGTTTGGTTTACATTGATACTTAGGGTCTCTAGTATATATGAATATTCCCTTTATTGTTTTTTAATACATTTATTTGAGATTCAGTCAATATTTACTAGTTATCCTAAGAATAAACATATATCCAGTTTTATTTAAAACATAGTGTATGTAAGACTACCAATTGCATTAAAATAAGAAACCACCTTTATCTCTTCCTCTTCTTATAACAGTTGAGGATATTGCCTATTAAATATGCATTCACCATTGGCAATAGGCAAAACCAACTTATAATCTTAGATATTTGTATTGTTCAACTATTTGCTTAATATGTATGTAGCTTATAGAAGTGACAATGATCTTCTTCAATGATTCTTAGTGACCCCCCAAAGATGCATGTAGGCTCACCCATACTTTTCATTTTAAACATGGTTGGTAGCTACTAGACAATTCATTGTTTTTACTAGATATCAAAATATTTTCCACTTATAATAACAAAGTTACATATGTAATGTTGGATCTTTTGACTATAGATTGAATTTAACAATATGAACATTTTACTTTTGGTCTTTATGAAGCATTGCTCTTGGTTGTTCCATATAAATTGCTTGATCTAGTTCTCCATTTAAGAACACATTCTTTACATGCATTTGATTAAATCAAGATCCATTATCCACCAAAGCTAGTACGTATACTTTGCATACTAAAAAAACTACCATAAACCTTTCATTTAACTTTGAGCATTTGTTCTTTATGGTTTTATGTCTTTTTGGAAGATTTAACCAAGTCTTAAGCGTATATTCAACTTGTCAAATTTGATTATTCTTCTATTGCATTAACTCATTCGTCTTAACAAATCAACTTCATCTTCACACATTAAGAAAATTTTTAAACAAGAGGTAATTCATCAAACACCTAATATGCATCAACAAATCATCTCAACTTTACAAGCAAATTTGAAAATTGAACCTTCTAACACTAACATTTCAACCTTAAATTTTCTTATCTATTCACAAAATACTCCAACATACAAAACAAAATACTCAAACATACTCAAATCAAACCACAGTGAATAGAGTTTAGGTGGGGGTCTACGATGTGATACTCAAGTATAACCAGGGGAGATACATGCTAACTAAGTTTGATTGGGCCTTAAAGCCTATCCGGTAGGGTCGGACGTCTTTGTTTGCCCCAGCTCTACCAAAAATAGCATAAAAAATTGTTAGAAACTCACATAAAAATGTATGTTAGAAACATTTGGTTACACTAAGGTAAGTCAAGAGCAGAATATTACCATAATCTTTCTGTCTTTCTTATGAATCTGTTGATCCTGGATTGCAAGTCATTGTGGTCACTTTCTGGGCAATCATCACTCTTTTCTCCCGAGGGCATGGTATGGCAACTTGATCTTATTGCCCTTGAAAACAAACATCACTGCTTTGATCTCTACTATTAGCTGGGGGGCAAGCAAAGTGGGTAAGAGGGTTGTTAGGGGTCTTTTTTACCTTATATATCCAAGTTACCTCAAGTTTGTATACAATACCACTTAATTTCCACCAAAATCTTACTATGAGTATATCTTCAACGAATAGTCCAGCTTTCAACGCAGGCCGAAACATATGGTTTCTTGGTTGGTTAAATGCTATTAATGAAAATAGTCATTGGAATGTCTTTGGCTTCACTTCCGCAACCTATCGGTCAAGTGTCTACGCTACTGACCTATCAAATTGAGTGACATTTTTTTAAGTTAATAACGTTCAACCGCAAGCAAACGACAACGACGTATAGATTGTAAATTTATCGACGACATTTTTCGTCACTAATATTCTGTTAGAAAAGTCAAAACTTCATTATTCTGTTATCAATTTCCGGCTTAATTACTGAAGGTATTATTCTATCGTTAAACTATATTTTCCGGTCAACTTTTCCTACGAACAAATGAAAACCGTTGGTAATTTGCAACGATTTGTTTTCCGTCATTATTTTTACATTGTCAATTCCTTTTTTTCCTTGTAGTGATTCTTATCATATCATGATCACACGTGGAATTACCTTTACTTATCTTATTGAAAGGATAACAATTATTCAAGGATAAGGTAAGTAAGAAATTAGTTAATTCTTGATTACGTATTATGAAGCTAGTTTTGTCCATAAAAAGATAGGTAATATACATATGTAGTACATCACTAATTTTTAGGTTTCATCCATTAAAATAAGAAAATAATTTTGTATCCTCACAAATTAATATATATTATGCTCTAAAAGTTAAAATTAATATTAGATAGTAACATTTATATTTTAAAATATAATTTTACAAATTTCTTTTTTATTTTATTTTATTAAAATATAATTATACTAAATTAAAATAAAATAAAATCAAACTGTTCCTTAATTTTTTAGTCTTCTTAATTTTTAATCGTTTCAAGATGCAAAATGTGGGGAAAATAACGTTAGAATAATTATTTTATAAAACAATTTGCTAGATGATATTAGGTTAAATTTGAAAGAGGTTTCGATAACCAAATCAACATTGAGTATAATGGATCTGCGCTACCTGTTGTACTATGCTAACACTTCCATTAAGTAAACTTACAAACACGGACAATACGACTTTGTTTCGGATATAGTATATCATATAGTTAATACTCGAATCGATTATCCTTAAGTTAGCACTTACTAATCTTGCACAACAGGTATTCTGTAGATTTAATTTACCAAAGAAGTTGGTAGAACTGATACATTAGGCCCCTTTCCTTTCAACATTTAATTCCACAGCCTTCTTTGTGCTTCTTGCTGTCTTTTTCTTGTTCACAATTAAAAATAATAATTGAAAAGGTAAACCAATTTAGTCAATTTAAATTGATTAACTTTTTAATTCAGTTTATATTAATAATTTTGTTATAAAATATGACTGATTTTTATAAACTAGTTAATTTTTATTTAATAATTTTTTAATTAAACTTTAACTTCTTCAATAACTAAAAATAGTCTTTTTTTAATTTTATTATATACTGATTCGATGAAAAACTATATTAGAATTCTAAGTTTCATTAAGGAGAATCAAAATTTCAGCCTTCACGTGCTCCATATATTATTTTTGAAGGTCATATAATCACACGTTTTCCGTCTTCCAAATTCTTTCTTTGCATTTTGATGACTCTTATTGATCCTGTCACTGTAATGGAGGGATCCACGACTTGGCTTTCTTTCGGCTTGGGTGATGTAAATTTCGGGCAAAAGAACAAAAAAGCACTTGGTCAAAATAACACTTTTGACTGGCGATCGTGCCTGGAAAATAAAAGGAGAGAATTTCTTTTCTTCCACTTCCCGAGTGCTTACCGTATCCAATAACATTTCTATTCTTTCGAGAAGAAAAGAACGACTATCAACAGGAATCACTCAAAAGAATTATAAACAAAAAGGGAAACAAAGATATAACATTACGCGGGAATTAGTCTATTAAGGAAAACGAAACAATTATAGATTAAGATTAGTGATAGACCCTAAGTTTTAAATAATGGAATCGTTAGGGCATTGACGAGTTTTGGTTAATGTTCAACACTCGAAACAGCGAAACAAGTCAAAAATTTGACGAAATGTAAGATTTAGATGTGAAACTAAAAGATAGTTTGAGATAGACCTTATATTAAAGATTAGCAATATCATATGTGTGAAAGAGACATGTGGAGGCTCAAGAATTTAATGTGTGTTCAAATAAATAAATTATGACTAATGAACTTGACATAAATAAGCATTGAACCAGAAGATTAGTACGTCATGAAAGATTTTAAGCTTGGATGACTTATTAGATAGAGATCAAGGGGGAGATCTTGAATGATATGATAATAATAGATACACATCATCTTTAAGTTAAATAGGAGGATCAAGTTCTTCATAAATATAGATGGATGTTAAAATATAATATCTTATCTTTTTAGTTATAATGCACCTAAATCTTATTATATATAGATAGGTGTCATTCAATTATTTAGTGCGATATAATCTAATAAAGATTAAAACGATATAGTTAGTTCAATTTAATTAGGATTTCGAATTGTAAAATCAAGAGGTGACTATAAATAACTTATTTTAGTTATTTTCTATTATTTGAGTTGTTTTTTATTGTTATTTAATAATTTTGTAGTATTCTAATTAAACAATTCAAGGGTCAATAAGCATTCAAGAATTAGGTTTTGTTAATGAATGAAATGAAATTGTAATGCAAAGAAACAGACGTTACCATGGTGTCTAAGAAAACATTTGTAACAATTGGCATACAAAACTAATATGCACATTTAATATTACACGTACCAATTAAGTGCAGACAAAAATTAACATATATTATAATTTAAGATTAGTTCCGTTATTTTAGTCTAATAAGACAAAGACGTCTTTGTAAGCATTCTAATTTATTGATTTTTTTAATTCGTTTCAAAATATTAATAAACTTTTAAAATATTCAAACCAATATAATTCATATTTTTGTAATATATCATTTAACTAATATACATAACACATCATAGGGTATGATAAATCGACACACTTATATCCTAACTATCCAAATGGCACATTCAGAATAAATGCGACGTTCACAAAATTCCAAACCAGGTTTTTTCTGTCCAGCTCTCTGATGTATTCTCAATTTTATATTAATACTTCAATGATATTTAATTAGTTGTATCAAACTAGAACCGACGCAGTCATACACGGCTTCTGAATCATCTAGCATGTCGATACTTTTAAGCTTGGAATTAAGGCAGGTAACTGATTGATGATAGATTATTTAATAAATCCAGCTTAATTATTATTCTATTAAGCGATCCCTAGCTATGTGTATCTGTATACAAGGAGGAGTTCAATAAATAAATTAATGCTGTCACGCACGCAACAATATCTAATCTTGGTGATGAACTTCTAGGTGTAGCAGAGGCATTAATTAAAAAGGTATCTTAAAATTAACCAAGGAATGCCAACTTAAGGATAGGGATTATCGACGACGACCTTCGTTGGCTAATATGAATTAAGTAATGCTGATTAAATTAATGAAAACCATATCCATATGTGTACATATGTCGAGATAATGAAAAGACATATATAAAAACGCATTAAGAAGGGATCGTGCAATAATATTTTACTAATTCAATTTAATAGATTGTCATTTTAAATATTCTCTGTTAAAAATACTTGAAAAAGATTTTTAAAACTCCTTAAAATGGTATTAATTAACACTTAAATATAGGTGATATTTGGTAATTTCCAAAATTTAAGATAAAAAATGAAAATCAGTTGAACACCTAAAACTGTAGGAATATCATTTTAAATCCAATAACTTAAAGGTCAGGTACAGAATGTAGATATGTTGAATTAATAATAACAAAAGAAAAAATGGATTGATTTTAGATGCATGCTTGGAGATTGTGAGGAAGATGGAGTTGGTGATTTCACAAAATCAAGACAAAGAAAATTTGGGTTGACTCTATGTTTTAATTATATTTTTATTCTAAAATGATGTCGTTTTATATATTTTATATGTATGTTTATATATAAAACGATGTCATTATGAAATAAAATAGAATTGAAATAAGGTACTTAAGTCAGAATCTGATATAAATATTTGTGTTAGCTGTCAGAATATTTGATTATTTGGATAAATTATACCCAAAAGAAAAAGAAAACATGTTTAAAGGTGGTTCTGTCAGATTTTGATGGAACTGTGCGTTGCCGTTTGGATCCATGGGATCGATGGCTTCTCGTCGAACTTCTGTATTGGAGTACCTGCAAAACAAAGAAGGCACGTCGGGGGTTATGTCCCGATTAGCCCCTCCGACGCTCAAGTCAGTCTTTTAGTGAA
>JANSVB020000013.1:83497-94182 GCA_025504935.2 Erythroxylum haughtii
GCGGTTCCGGGAATCAAGTCAATTTCGAACTCAATTTCCCTCACCGGCGGCAAACCTGGTAACTCTTCTGGAAATACGTCTGGGAATTCCCTCACTATAGGGTAATCCTCCAACCTTCCTACTTTCACTTCTGGATCCACCACATGTGCCAGAAAAGCTTCACATCCCTGGCCCATCATACTGTCAGCTAACATAGCTGAAATGATCTTCGGTGCTGGCATCTTCCTGTCCCCCTTGAAGATCACTTTCTGTCCATAGAGGTGAGAATTTGAACTTAATATGTCTTATTCATGTTATGAACACCTGCCACTAAACTAATAAGGGTTGCGAAGTTTGGTTACTGTCTCTAATATACAGAGACAGAACAAAATAAAAATTTGGATACAAAACAGAAGAAAAATTAGAGACAATGAGGTGTTTAATTGTGATAAATAAAATAGATAAAATTATCTCCGTCTCGAGAACGAAAATGTGTTTAGTTGTAATTGACAAAACATAAAAACAATATCAATGTCTAAAATGCCCATACAGTATAATATTATTGGAAATATGTAATTATTATTTTAAAACGAATGATTTATATTAGTAAAAAAGATAATAAATAATAATAATAACAATAATAATAAGAAATTAATTTCGTATAATAATAATAATGATGATGATAATGATGATGATGAGTTTAATAATATAATTAAGAATAAAAATTGCTTATGTGAGAGAGGGGCACTTTTAGAAGTTCTTTATGTGTTTTGTTTCGGAGACAGGAATAAGAAATTTTGTACCACAGTCTTGGAAGGAACAAAATTTCTATCCCTGTGCTCTGAAATCGAGACAAAAATAGGTGAAGATAGTAAGAAAACACTACCAAATATAGAATTTTTGTGTCCATATTATCTGTCTCCACCCATAAAGATATGAACCAAATGCCTCGTTAAGACTTTTAATTAATATATTATGTAATTCTAAGTTTGAGCATATTCGGCCTTACGATACACCGAACTCCAAAATTATTCTGGCATAAAACTTTCGACTTTCCAACTAGTGAAATTCTCCAAAAGATGCTATCTTCTCTCTAGTAAAGTAACAATTGGATTATATTCTGAGGCTTTATTTTAAGCTTTCTTAATTTGTTTCCCAGCATTTTCATCTTCTCCGCCTTCTTCAGTTACTCACCATATTTCTTTTTATATGTCTATGACTTTCCACTCTCCTTTTTAGGTTATCCAAAAAAGGCTCATTTCCAAGCCTACAACATTTCCCGCATTCAAAGAGAAAAATCTAAAGTTGATTGTCATATAAAGAGAGGAAATGAAGATTTCGCTCCTTACATGGCTCATCTTGATAATTTTATGTGGCAATCACGTGACTTCGGGAGAAGATTTCAACCTCTCAAAGCCTTCTACGCAAGAACAGTTTCAGGGTATCGTTCGTTCAACTTATTTCTCTGTTTTATTTTTTTCCAGTAGTCAAGTCAGTAAGGAAGAATGTAATAATATATATATATATATATATGATCTCTGAACGGAGAGATGCAGGTGTCAATGGCAACATGACATTGAATGGACTAAGAAGTGGCGGAGTAGAAAGCAAGGAAAAGCCTGAAATCTTCCGCTTAATAAAAACAGGGCATAGAGGTCAGGGGTCTAGCGGTAGTGCAAATATTAATCACAAAACGCCTGCTTCAGCACAAAAAAGTGATGCGCCAGTATCTGCTTGGCCATCCATTCTTGCTTCAATTTGCACTGCCTTGAACGTGACCTTAGCTTTGGCTCACATATTTCCTTTACCAATAACATTCTAGAAAGGATGTCAAAGTTGTTCCGAGATCTAAGAGATATTAATCTGGCATTGTTGACAGTGGTCTCTATATATCCTTCTACTGCTATTTCAAACTTCAGGTATTTGGTTGTCTTGTTCCATTGTGGGTCCTTTTTTTTTCTGGTGATTGTTCTTTCACGTACTAAGTTGACATGTTATTGGTTGTCTTACAACACTATGATGAACTTGAAAGAAATGTTTCTCCAACTAGTATGTATATTTGCACAGCAAACAAGGTGACAATAACATTGATGCCATAAGCAGAAAGTAAAAAATACAACTAATCAATGAAGTGGTAAAGTTTCGAAGAAACTTAAGTTTGTAGTTTCTTGTAAGAAACCACAAGTTCTATCTGATAGCTTTTGGAAACATGTGACTGCTCCAATGCTGTCAGAAGTAGAGGGGGAATGAGTTTTTTTTCCCCTCGAAATTAAAATAGTTAGTTTTGCCAAATAACAACTTAAATTAGACCATATTGCCTAGTTCTTGTGTCATATAACAACAAAAATTTTGTGAATATGGCTGCAGGGAGGCTAACCTCTAGCTGAACTACAATTACCACTGAATCAAGGCTATGAATCTCTCTTATGCCAAAAAGTGAATATTGGCATAACCCTCCACACACCTTCAAGAACTTCAACAACAACATATATACTCAACAACAACGTTAGCGTCTTTAGACAAATTCTATTTGCTTTTCTCATATGCTCTCCAGTATAAAGCATTATTAGAGAGTCCTTTTGTCTTTTAAACAGTTCCTTACAGAAAAAGTGTATAGAAACGAAGACTGAAACATACACCACCACCTCCAAGACCACACGCCAAAAAAGAAATTAAGCAATATCGGAAGTTTCCACATCTGAATGCCTCAGATCTCGTATACGAACTTCTCAAAAAGCTTCATCTGCTCAGATTGCAGAGCAATGGCAATCGATAAACTCCCATCGTTTGTTGGACTTGGCAAGATAAACGATAAACCCTCGTAAGGAATTCCTCCAGGGCCCAGGAAAATAGGCCTCCCCCAACCAAAATCAGCGTCGTGAATTGGCAACCTAACCCAACTTGTGATCCCAAGATTTGGATTCTTAAAAGTATGAGCACCGCGGACAAGGGCTGTCAAATCAGGCTGAAGTTCCAAGTAGTCAAGGGCTGACCTTAGATAATCATTGTCCATCCTAACCAAGCCAGCATGAATCCTCCCAGCGGCAAACCACGTGGGCTTTGATTGAAGATCTCCGGCTAGAGCAACTGGGGTCGTTGTGAAGATCACATTACCAAAGTAACCAGGTGGGAGTGGTGGTTGCCACCTTGACCTGCCATCCGTAGCTATATACAACTTAGTTTCTTGGTCATAGGGAAGTTCACGAGCCTTGCATACACATCTCCATACATGACCAGCCAACATCTCGTAGGAGCTGTACGCAATTGTGTTGCCATCTTCCTTAGCTTTGGCTTTGAGGGTGTTCAGTTGGGCCCTGGTTAGCTTGAACATGGACACGGTGGTGCTGTCAGATTTTGAGGTCTCGGAGGTCGATTTCAATGCCGGAGGTGGCTGGTACTCGATGTGGTGGAATGCTGGTCGTGGTGGGTCTCTTGCTCTGAGGAGGGTTCTGTCAATGAACGGAGGAATCGTTAGATCGAGGCCTCTAGCCATGTCCGACCAAGTGTTCACGAAATGAAGACCTGAAAATCCATCTGCTGCATGATGTTGCATGCCGACGCCAAGCGAAACTCCTCCGCATTTGAAAAAGGTTACCTACGTTATTAGAACCATAACAAAACATTGAGTTCCCACTTCCACGACAATCCATAATCGGCCCAAATATAAAATTATATATATATCTTACCTGCAGAACCAAGAGAGGATAAGTGGAGATGCCGCCGGAGTAATCAACGGTGGGAATAAGCTGCCTGAGCTCCAAAGTCGGCGCAAAATCACCAAAGTCATCGATGACGGAGCTCGTCTCCGCCACAACAAAAAGCACCCCCTCTCCATTACAGTCAATCTCAATCCGACCATCTTCGTCCCTCCTCAACCGTCCGGCCATCGGATAGAACGGCACCAGAGCCTTAGCCAACGCCTCCTTCATGATATTCGGGTCAAAAGAGTTAGCTGCTCCAGTTGGTCGGTAAAAGTATACGCTCGGTGTGTGGAACCTCGGAACCACTAAGTCCACGTTCGAGTTCCACAGGCCGTACCGCGGCGTCTCCTCCGCCGGCGGTACTAGAGTTGATTCCTTCACGTCAACTTTCATGCTATTGACCGATTTGCCCCTCTTAAAAACACCTCTAGACTGTGGTCCCCTACAAGGCAAAATAATAATAATTAAATGAATGGCTTATATATTAAGATGGCCCGTTTGGAACAGAAAGAAAGAAACATAGTAATTACAAAGTGTGTGAAGAAAAAACAGAAGAATAAAAGCTGTTTGGATTTAATGAAAAGGGAGCAAAAAACTGTTTGTTCATTTATTTATTTTTGATAATTCATTTGGGGCCTAATAGGTTTGGTAATAATTATGAGTAATTAAATTCAATTCTCTCAGGAGAAGAATGAACCCATAAAGTGGGCATCTAAAATTGAATGAAACATTACCTCACAGAGTCTAGTCTTTCTTTTTAAACAACTTTCTCTTCGGCTGTTTGTTTTTTTTAGACTTGAACTAATTCTCTTGTTCTTCATACACTGATCCTATCAATGAATACTGGGGGAAAAGCTTTTGTATACAAGAACTTAAGTTACCTGCATAACAAAAAGATAAGAGAAGAAGAAGCTTA
Organism: Erythroxylum haughtii; assembly: GCA_025504935.2. Taxonomy (NCBI): domain Eukaryota; kingdom Viridiplantae; phylum Streptophyta; class Magnoliopsida; order Malpighiales; family Erythroxylaceae; genus Erythroxylum; species Erythroxylum haughtii. Next base: position 88,094 of record JANSVB020000013.1, read on the forward strand.
CCTGGAGAATGTTGAGAGAGAGAAAGAAAGAGGAGGAAGTTAGAAGAGAGGTAGAGAAAGATGGGGTTTGGAGTAAAATTGACAACTTAGGAAATGGAGATTTGGTGGGAGTGCGTTGAGAGGTCAATATATATACAAAACCACCACAAAAAACAAAAGAACCAGCTAAAAGGACAACCTCATCTATTTGGGGTTTTTATATATACATATATATACACACACAAGTACAGAGAGGATGCGCAATGCCAAACAATAAGGTTGTGGAGACATTCACCTACTCCAGCCAACCGACCTTTACCACTCATCAACTGCCACGCAATTTCATTGACCATCGGAACACTTCTCCGTCTGGGCTTTCTGCTTTCCCCTACTTCTAAGGTTTAACCCATAACAGAGTGGCAAAATTAATTAGAGGATGCAAAGACTTTTCAGCCAAAAACTTGGACAAAAGATTGGTCCAATGTAAGTTTGATATCTTAATTCAAACCTGTCACCCACTCCCTCTTTTTAATATTAATTCCTTTACTTCTACGACGTTCCTCTTTCTGACTTTTGGTATGTTGGGTGTGGATAGATAAGATTTTATGAGTTCCTCCTTCTTTAAAGAACTCCTCAATCCTCCAATTAAATTGCAAGATATCAACTACGGGTGGACACGACCGTGTTGACACTCTTCCATATTTAATTCCGTTATATGATTATTATTTTTATTTTAATATCGTGTAGTCTTGATTTGTATTATTTAATTTAATTCATTAGCTAAGATTGAAATAATTAATATTAATTATAATAATTTCAAAAGTCACAAAATAATAATTACCAATTTTTTTCTTTTTGTAATTTGTCAAATAACCAACTTCATGATCGGATTTTTATAATTATCATTCCAAGCTTTGCAACAATTAATAAGATTACTCATTTATGATTGGAAGGTTACAACTATAAGTGACGAAAATAACCTCTTTATAAAAATATAAAGAAAGGTTGCGTATATTTAATATCCCTCTTCTAACTCTCGTAAAATTTAGTGAATTTTTTTTTGCCGACTAACAAAAAGTGAAGTTTTTTAATGTATGCGAATGAAAGTTCGGTGAACACCATCAAGTAACTTTTAAAAAAATTTAAATTTGTTGTACGAGAAATAATGACCACAAGATGTAAGATTTACGTTAATATCTAAATGCGATAAAAGTTTCAATTTTTTTAAAAATAAATAAGAAATTATATTAACAATAGCCAAGTTATTGCGAAATTACAAGTATAAACCAATCACCAAAATAGAGAGTATTTGTCTATCTAGGCATTAATGGACAAAGTAGAAGATAATCAGAAGAGTTGCTTGTATATATACTAGATGTTTAACAAGCCACTACTCTAAGATATTTCATCTTGATTTCATTTACTACGAAATCAAATTGTTGACTCCCCTATCCAGAATCATTTCTTGCATCCAATTCAATAGCTTATTCACTACTTGGTACTTATCTTCCGTTACTTTTTGGTAGATTTGGTGATTCCTCTCTTTTCAAATCATATAAATAGTTGACATGAAAGCAATTTTGAGAAGGATGGCATTTTCATTACCTAGTTTAGTGAGATTAATGAACCATCTCAAGCTAAGTTTCCAATCACAACTGTTATTCGCAACACCCATCATTTCTTATATACGGCTCCAAATGGGTTTGGAATAAACACAATTAAAGAACAAATGATTCCTGTCTTCTTCAACATTCTAGCAAAGTATGCAACAAGTTCTATCTGAGTTAAACCATTGACTTTTTGTCCGCAACTTATTTTTAATGGCTAGCCAAGTTATAATGGATGCTTTGGGGTTCAAAGACTTTTTCTAGACCAAGGTAAACTAGGGACTACCAATAGATCTTGTCTGAAAATCCAATGACAAGATGTAGTTGTTAACAAACTACTTGGGTGAAGGGTCCATGAGATAGAATCATCTTCGTTGCTATCACCTATTAGAGGCAGATAGTAATGTAAGTGGGAGAATCCCTTAAACTCTTACCTCCATCCTCCATTTTGCAATAATTAAGAAACTCTAGCATCCACTTACAATTTGTTACATAGATGTAAGATCTCCAGGTTGTTAATTAGAGGGCTAATACATAGCCAGTTATCAAATTAGAGCCACATATTTCTTCCACCATTTATTCTGTGTTTAATAAAAGGGTATAAATGTTGCCTTATCTTCAACAATTCCTTAAAGAACCTCAAGTACTATCTATCTAGACATCGTAATTTGCCATAAATTTTTACCTTGAAGATAAATAACATTGACCCATTTTGACCAAAGAGCTTCCTTATCTGAGAATAGTCACCAAACCCTTTTGCTAATTAATACTTTTTGCATTATAGCAGTAGATTGGATGCTGAGTCCCCCTTATTCCTTTAAAGATGCTACATCTTGCCATTTGACTTTAGCATTTATGCCTAATTCATCTCTTCTCGATCATAAGAATGCTTTTAACAACTTATCGATGTCTTTGATGATCTTCTTTGGTAGTACCATATATGCTAACCAATGTATTTGGAGACTCATCAATATTGATATAATCAAAGTGATCCTACTTGCGTAGGATAAAAATCTACATTGTCAAAACATAATTTTGGATTTCATGTGCTCCAGAATAGGTGAACAATTTGCATACTTCAACTTTACAGAAGCAATGGTCACTCCTAGGTATCTTATAGAAGGGGTGGAGAGTTAATCACGTACTCTACTCAGCTCTCTAGCATTCTGCACATCTGCTGAAAGATGCATGCTACTTTTCTCCATATTTATCCACAGTCCTGACCATTCTAAGAATATCTTTAGTGAGTGCATTAGGTCATTAACCGATGCAATGTCAGTAGCACAAAATAACAAAAGGTCGTCAACAAAGATGAGATGGGTGAGCTTGAGTACAAAGCATTTATGGTGATATTGGAAATTGCCATTTGAAGCCGTAAGCGATCTTAGTAGCCTGGACATGCCCTCTATAATCAAGGTGAAAATGGATGGTGAGAGAGGTCCCCCTGAAGAATACCTTTAGAATTCATAAACAATCTGGATGGAACTCCATTAACTAGCACGTTGAAGGATGGTGATTGGATGCATTCAATGGGCTAATTAACAAAGCCAGAAGGCATCTTTAGAATTTCCATGAAGGTCTTAATGAAACTCCAGTTAACAGTATCATAGGTTTTCTAGAAGTCTATATTTATAATATAACCTTTTATGGATCTCCCAAAAGCGTAATCTTTCATCAGATCTTGCATAATTAATATATTGTCCCCATTTTGACAACCAGGAATAAAAGCTCCTTGATTCACATCAACAATATTCGTAACAAACCTTTTCAGACTATCCGCCATCAGTTTAGCTATTATTTTGTAAATAACATTGTAGCAAGAGGTATGTCTAAATTCCTCTAAAGTCATCGAGTGTTTTTTCTTAGGGACCAAACAAAGATATGTTTTGTTAAGCTCTTTCAACAACTTAGCATTTTGGAAGAAATCCAACACAACTTCAGTACATAATTGTCCAATGATGTTCCACGTCTATTGAAAATATTCTGCAGAGAAGTCATTCGAACCTGGGTCTTTCAATGGTGTAAATTGAAGAAAGATTTCTTGATATCTTGCTCCGAAACTAGAGCAATCAGTTTAGCCTTCTTCTCCTACTCTATAGCTCCTTCCAGAATTCTCTTCATGTTGGTCAAGGGCAATTGATACATTCAGGACCCATCAACTTAGCAAAATAGGACCTTGCCATCTCCCTCGTGATCTCCTAGTCATATTTCAATTCCCCATTATTGTCTTATAATCTGACTATTCGGTTGCAATTACGTCTTGCCATAACTATCGCATTGAAAAACTTAGAATTTGTATCTCCTTCTTGAAGCCAATTCACCCTAAATTTTTGCTTTTGGATGGAATTCTGTAGTCCTACAACACTCAGATAATTCTTAAGCAGATTTCTTTCCTTCACCTTTAAGGTTACATCATCTGATTTAGAGTAATACTCTACTTAAGTCTGTTGCACCTGTAGTTTCAAAAAGGAAATATCCTACTTTTACTATTTATGAAACATTTTCTTAACCAACCTCAATTTATGCATACGTTGGAATGCTTTATAGCTCGTCACTTCCTGTTTTCAAAAATTATCGATGATTTCCCAAAATCGCACTGTTTGAATCACTCCATTGAAAAATCGAAATGGTGCTCCTGTGTCCCTAACTCTAACATCACTTTGTATAAATATGAAAGAATAGTCAGAAGTTAAAGTTTCACCAAAATGTACCAGAGAATGTGGAAATTTATCAAGCCAGTCGTCATTCACTAGAAATTGATCTAATTTCTTACAAATAAGCACAGGTCCTTATTGGTTATTTAACCAGGTGAGTAAACATCCAGTGCAATATAGGTTTACTGATTCCACCTCGCAGACAACAATCGTGAGCACTTGAGTATTAGCTAAAGTATACTCAAGCTAAATTATACTGCTTCCTCCCTTCAGCTTCCTTAGAACTTAGTCATCATCATCATCATCATCATACCCCGAAGTCTCGCAATGAAGCAGGGTCTAGGGGGCCTGATAGTACGCAGCTTTACCCCTACATTGTAGAGAGACTATTTCCAATAGGCCCATATGCATATGTGACAGAATAATAGTGATGCAAGTTACAAAGAATAAATACGTAAAGAATGGTAATACATCCATATATATACCTGATGTTGACCATAATCTGCTATTACCTTACACCTTGCCAAGGCTAGCTTTTCTCGTCACGAGCTGCGCTATGAGTCTTCCCTGATCAATGCTCTAAGAGTGCAGCCATCCCATGGTCTTATGTGTCCATCGAAGGAATCTCCCCGTACACCTGAAAAAAAACTAGTAGGGGGAGGCGCAAGGGCTCTGTGTTATGTCGTTTACCCTTATCTTATCATGCCAGACTATTTTAATTCTAGCCACTGCGACAGTGAGTTCCAACTCTGACATATCTCCCGTGATCAGCTCCCTCTAGGTATTGTAAGGCCTCCCTTTTTGACTCTTGTAGTCACGAAGGTTTATTCTCTCGTCGTGTCGAACCAGAGCATCACAGGGCATCCTACTCACATATCCAAACCACCTAAGTCTTTTCTCTCTTAACTTGTCGTTTATACTAGCCACTTGTAGCTTGACTCTCACTACCCTATTCCGCACCCTACCTCTTTTGGTAATATCACACATCCATCTAAGCATACGACGCATTTCTGCTACCAGCAATTGTTGCGTATGTCTACGCATAGTAGGCCAGCACTCTACCCCATATAACATAGTTGGTCGAATCACCATTCTATAGAACTTCCCTTTGAGTCATATAGGGACCTTTTTATTATAGAGAACACCTGACGCACTCCTATCTCTGCTTATTTCCTTTTATCTTTGTTCACTTGGGACTATTACATTTTGTCATCATCTTCTTATCCTGTTAGGTTAAAAAGTTGCAGCGACGGTTGCAAGATGAGATTCACTTCCAGTTAGCTCTGAAGAATGCTATAAAACACTCTGATTCATCTTTCTCCAGTTCACCGTATCAATTTTCAGATGATGTCAATACCCCTGTTTTTTTTAACTTTACCTATAATGTTTTCATTTCCGTTTGCTTATCCCAAGTCTTTGTTCTCGTCTTCATCTTCTTGATAAAGCTAGCAGGTGTAGGAGCTTTTGGATAGCGTAGCTAGTTTGGAGATCACTGTATCAAAACTTGAACAAGAATCTACTGCGCTGCAATACCAGCTTAGCCAAGAGGGAAATGAGCGTCGTCTTGTTGAGTATCATATAAGAAATCTGCCTTGTCAACTAACATCCATGCATGGTCCATCTCAGATAGCTTTAAAAGATTATGTAATGGATCATGTTATAGAGCTTAATCTAGTTACAACACTTTTCCCCTGATTTGGTAATGAATTTAGGTCCTCTTAAAAATCAAAAGTGAGGGGGAATGAAGGATTTGATATTTTAAAGTTTGTTGCAGCTCACTTTACCTGGCTGTGGAGAAGCATTGGAGGGAAAGACAGCTGATAAGCCTCTGTGGAAAAATTGAACTAAA
>JANSVB020000013.1:148864-162116 GCA_025504935.2 Erythroxylum haughtii
AGGGCGGGTAGGCAATAGGCCTGCTGGGGAGGGGGCCTGGGGGAGAGGAGGGGAGGTTGGGCCTGTGGAGGCTGTCCAGCCCAGGGAGGGAAACATTTGGCCTGGATCAGAGGCAGCTGGGCTTGGGGAAGAGGACTGGCCCGCATAAAGGCCCAGCATGGTGGAGAACGACGTCGTCCTTGTAGTCTTCGCAAGGCTTCCAGACACGTCTTTTCTCAAGCTCCGCGTGGCTCTAACGTCTCGTCTGGACTAGAAGCGAGAGACAGATTGATGCCTCTGGTCAGAAGAGGACGAGAAGGGACGAGCTTGGGAACGAGGAGCGTCGACCGTTGGAGGGACACCCGTTGGAGTGTCAGACTGCTCTGCGTGGGAGAGGGCGACGAACCTCGAACCGCGAGGACCATCCGGTCTCCCCTGGGACGGGCTGTCGCGGCGAGAGCCGGACGTAGGGGGAGGGGGCCGGCGAGTCTGACGTGCCACCTGAATCCAGGGGCCATACTCATCGGCCGGAGGAGGACTGGTAGAGGGAGCGCCGACGGAAGTGACGACCACTGGAGGGGTGGGAACGTCGGTGGAAGGCCCTGCAGCGGGCGTGGTCACGGAGCGCTGTGGGCATTGTTCGGACTCATGTCCGACCCGGCCACAACTGAAGCAAATTTGCGGGAGACCCTTATACACTACCTGTATGAGTTCCCCGTCCAACTCCACCACCGATCGAAGAGGGACATTGAGATCAAGGGTGACAGTCACCCGCGCGAAACGTCCCCTGGAAGTGAGGAACGTGGTCTCATCAATCTTTACTGTTTTCTCCACCAGATTACCGAGCGCTTGAAGGATGGAAGGATGGTAGCGGGCGATAGGTAGACCGGGGAAGCGAACCCAAGCGACTACATGAGTGACTCAGTCAGAGGAAGGGCGAAACGCAGGTGTCCATGGTTGGACCGACAACACATTGCCGGCGACGATCCATGGACCCTGCGTCAAGGTATGTATATAGTCCCTTTCTTCTTTGAAGTTCACCAAGTAAAACTCGTTGTCCAAATCTACAAACTTCAGGGGACCAGTCGGGTGCCACAAGGAGAGGAGGTGATCCCTGAGTAGGCTGAATCCCATCTTCCTCCCCAGCAGCTTGATCACAATCGCCTGAGCCCAGATTGTGTCTAATTTATTACGGAAGGTAGAGGAGAGATCAAGTCCCAATCCATGAGAACCCTGCACCAGGTTAATATCGTCTTCCTTTAATTCAATTGGGGGGTCTTCGGACACGAACAATTGGAACATCAAGAAGGGCCTGCCATGAATAAATAAAAAACAGGTTTTATATACAGTTTGAAAAATACGAAGAGGTCTACGATATGTTTATTGTTAGGCAATTTACCTTAACAGCATGGCTCTTGTTAAATTGGTAAGGAAAGGCTCTATATAAAAAAGAAAGCAATTTCAGGCAGGGAGGTAGCAACGCTATCGACTGTAGAGGCATACCTGCAACATACCAGAGTACTGATCCGTTCTGGTGAAAATGTCAAACTAGGAGCAGAGAAGTTTTTGATGTTCAGTAAAGACTTTCTACTCTGTTTTAAGTATTTAATACAAGTTAAACATACTTCGTTTTCCTTTCTCTTTTTGTTATAGGTACACTGTCAAAACAAGGATCAAATAAAGTCGTCACCCTCTATAAGTTGGGAGCCATGCCATCTATAGGGTTCAACTCCCATGTGCAGTGGGCAATTTTTAATGACTTCACTGTAACATGTGATTCACTGTTCCTCGTTTATGAAATCAACATGCGGCATCACAGAGAAGAGATCCTATTCACAGTTGACAGGACGATTCAGATAACCGAAAAACAAAAACATATTTACAGAACCCTATAGAAAAGTTCAATCACTGGAAAAACTAGAACATTTACAATCACAGGAATCCTGTTCCTGAAGGGAAATTTAGGTTCACGATTCTTGGACGACTCAAAGCTTCCGTGCGGAAAATGGTCATGAATCAGTTTTAAGTCACATTAACCAGCATTACTTGTATCGGTCTGCAACAAACCCTGGCCACTGTCCAACCCACTGTCGTGAACGTCAGACAAATTGTGGGAACAGCGCTGGTGTTGCTCAGAACCACTTGAATGGACAGGTTTCTTGAACTGAACTAAGATCATGGTCATGTTGTCACATCCTTCCCCACCAGCTGTGGGTGCCAAACACCGGTCAAATACTTTCTCACAAATTGCTGAAAGCTTATGTTCCTGGATGGAATAGAGCAACGAAACATTTGTTCGTGAATTGCATACGCGTAAAGCTTTAACAAGGCTGTTCCGAACTTACAGTGTTCAACTGCTCGCGAACATAATCCACCAGTTGTTGACTTGACATGCAATCCCTAGTAGTATAGTTGCTTTTGTCAGAATTTGCAAATAACAAATACAAACAAGCCAACCGGAGCACATCCACAAATTGCTTTATATTTTTAATTTGAGCACTTAGTTTCTCTTTGGTCAGTTGGATAAGAAGTTCGGTTATCGCTGTGCTAGAGAAAGAGAGATGGATGGATGGTGACAGCTATGGACATGAGATATCATCATCCCCATGTTGCATTAATTTGGTTTTAGAACTGGTCATCACTTCATGCATGCATGTACAGGTGGTCAGATTATCTCAACTCCACCTTTCGAATTGGATTACGCACATTTAGTCTAGGATACAACTGTTGCTTCTAAGTCCAGACTTTGGAAGAAACAAAGAGTCCTAAGAGGTGCAACTAAGAGCAGAGACAACATACAGAAACAGGCCCTGCTGTGGGGATAGTAACAGCAGCGGCATCAACAATATTGTAACAGTAGTAATTGTACAAGCAAAAGCTTAGAAGTGTTTGGTCTGAACTGGCGTTCCAATGAATTAATATACTGTCAAATTAGATAATAAAAGAATTTACTTGAACCTAACAGTTATGATTTACTTGGAACCTAACAGGTAAGGATTAATAACCCTGCATTCGAGTCAACCTATACAACCCCATTAAGCCCTCTTAAGTGACACGTGTCACTCGGTGCAACTGATTTATGAGTTGACAGCTTTAGGTTTAGAGTCGCTCTAAGGATTCCCAATTTTGCACCAAAAAAAAAAAAATCTACTACTGTAGTCCATTAATCATCTACCCTATAGTCTATAGCTCAAGGAAAAGCTACGGAAGGAATAAGAAAAACTATGACATAACGCATGACAGCACTTACCAAATCCCATCACAAGCAAGGACAAGAAACTCATCATCGTCACAGAGTTCAACCTGTTCAATCAGTACAAATGGTAAACAAGAAAAAAGTTGTGTCAGAAACACACTCGACACAGACAAATAATCCACAATTAGGGACACAAGGGATTCAAACTAAAAGCCCTCCCTTTCCAAGTTGAGATGTGAAAGCCACTTCAAATGATAGTAAACTTATGCAGTCTTATAATTAGATCAACAACTAAGGCCCACTAAATTCAATCCACAAGTTCAAAGATAATGAAAAAAGTGAAAAACGAAATGAACAAGAACATGAAACCTAAAAAATGAAGTTGCAGTATTAATGGTGCGTACAGTGGTTACTTCTGGATTAGCAGTAACAATTTGCTTTTCAGCAGGTAGCGTTTTGTTCTGCTTGAACTCCATGTCACCTTTAAATATTACCATTAACAAGGTGAGAATAATTGAAGCAGAGTGGAGAAGCTTTATTATTCTCTCCCACAGAACTACGACCATTTTCACATACCAATTGCCCTTGCCAAGTTTAAACTTCCATTCACTCGCCCCACTTGGATAAAACCACCAGCCTTCAGGATCCTCTCTCTCTCAACCTCAAGTTCAGGCTTATGATCCTTGGATAAATTATATGCCTGCGAAGAACTATTGGCATGAGACACTGAAGTGAAATCTGCAAAGAGACACTGTTATAACAGTAACCATCTAAGGTCAGATGGGAACACATTATCAGTATATTTACAGGTACAAAAACAAGATATCAAAATGATTTAGACTCCAACTTCTCAGTTCTTTGGGCAATTTAAGTACTCTAAAGGATTTCAGCAGACATGCTTATCTTCTTCAGCAGAGAGTGCCCTCATTTGCAAACAATTGGAAGAGAAGGGAAAGAACAAAGTAGGTCTTTTAGGCTTTGACATTATTCAGTTAACAGTGAGGACAGGTATAACATGATCAAATTGTTTCAGCTAGTTTTATGCAATTGGAGATGGATTGATGTACTTCGATAAAGTTTACAATAAGGATGTGACTTGAACATTGATCAGCCTTTTAACAAGTGGTGACAGGAGGGAGATAGACATACAGCAAAAGTGAACACAAGAGACTAAACGGGAAATTAATTTAATCAGCTTAACTATTGTCCTCAATAAATATAATGACAAGTGCTCTTAGCTTTGCTCAACTATGGTAGAACCCACTTTTAGAATGGATTTCTCTCCTGCCTGCAATTATTTTCACTTTTCTCACATCTGGTCTCAATAACATCTGACCAAGAATGACTGCTTGGGTAAACAAAGATCAAATAGGTGTTCAAAAAAGAGAGAGAGAGGTGGTCGAATGGACATCATCTTTTTCTGAAAGAAAAATTTGTGAGAAAAGAAAATTCGAATAATGCAATTACTATGTTGACATTTCTTGAGGGGAAAGAACTGTTTAGAAGGCATTACAGCTAAAACCTAATCCAATGGAGATGAAATACAATTACCTGTCCCTTCCTGGAAATAACACAACGTGAATCACCAGCATTTGCAACGATAAGTTGCTTGTCTCGAATCATTGCTACACATGCTGTGCTTCCACAAGTTGGTCCATGAAATTCAGAATGAGATCCCTGGATTAGGAAAGCAGGGTTAAATTGAGAACCATTTTCACCAGCACTAACAAATCAGATGAGCTAAAAATAAAATCTCTGTCAGTTTCCTGCAATACCTCCTCAGATGACCATTCAGCAAAATGGCCATTCGCTTCACTATTCCTGGGAGGCCATATTAACCCTTCAGTCATGCCAGAAACTTTATCTATCTTATCACCCAAAATAGCTAATTCCCTCCATCCCCTTTGTCCACACATCATCTCATCCATTCTGCAGGAAACACTAATAAACTTAGTAATTTATTCTATGCGGAACAATATCTGACCACAAACATAACCAAAACTGCATTGCATCATATAGATTTCAGAAACATTTGAGACACAAGTATGATAGCAAACAACAATAGAGCCTAGTGAACAAGATAATCATTCCAATACCAATCTCCAAGATGAAGAAGTTTACCTGACAGTTGATAAATACTTTTTAGTTTAAAAGATTCACAGTAATAGCATACACATCAGATCAATATGACTGCCACTGCCAAGTTGGCCTGGGCTATCATAAGCATATAATGCAAGAAAACGCTATAGCAGTCTTGGTAAGGTTTCATGTCATGAAATTCTCAGAACTATTGTTAAAGCTAGACGCATTAAATGGACATATTAGAGCAAATGATAGTGAATTTACCTGAGGAAAGTTTTCTGCAATGAAGTGCCTATATCTCCAGCCAAATAAGCTTCATGTTTGAGCACTTGTTGGTGAAGAAACTTGGCACAGAATCTAGCCACCACTTGCCCTGGAACACAATGAACTTTAAGGAATTTGGTTGCTCATTATTAATTTCAGACACAACTAAAATATACTGGCTCTCAACTCAATGTTACAAATTTCACAAAATTAGCAAGAACTTTGGATCCATTCGTCAATCTTTATCATGGATAGGTAGGTCATTTCTCCATTATCATTCTTCTACAAGCCATATTCACATTTAAGCATCCTCATCAATGGTCGTCTTAAGTTCCACCTGACGTTTCTTGTTCAAAATCAAACCCATCCCTAATAAGTATGCCCACACAAGTTGAATCGTATATAGCCAAAAGCTTCAAACCTTGCTGCCAAAACCTTACCACCACTAAGAATTGCCCAAACATAATTCTTCCTACTAATTGATCTTTTGCACAGATGGACCTGTTAGAGAAGTAGGACGAGGATATGCAAAGCAGTAAATGCTATTTAAAATTGTCGCAAGGAAAAAAGTACTAAGGATAATGTAATAGGAAAAAGTACAAGGTTGATATTAAAGTTCCACAAACAGAGGGCAATCTTTTTTATTCATAATGTGAAAAGTTAAACAAAATAAATAAGACTATTATATTAGGACTCATAACAAGCAGTACAATAGAACTGACCTCCATGGCCATCATAGACAGCAAAGAAAGATGTAGAATTGTCCAAATCTGGATAAGCTGCATGCTGTTAAACACCGCATATAAGTTTTTCATGCAATAAGTAACATGTCATAGTCATGTTAATCGGTCGTGTAAGTCCACTGATCACAACTTTTATGACTACCCACTGATCACAACTTTTATGACTACAATTAATGCATTACAATACTTAATGATATATTAAGTTTCTCGTCTTACTTTCATTACTTTCCTAACATGGTACGTAAAGTCATATCACAATGACAATATCCAATTCATAACTAGTTGTAACTGCAGTGTCACATGTAAACCGTAATCACATAGACATAAAATGATTCAAACTTCTTCCACCCAGAAAACAGCCTGTTTAGGTGAGCTATAATTGATTTTTCATCAAATGAACTTTGTAAAATGAATAAGCTGCAGTGACAAATAGCATTCATGTTTTTACGTGTTTCGTGGAATACAAGCTTCAAGATGATGCTTCAACATTACAATATTTTAAGAAATGCAATGTAATATTCGTATTTGTTCTTCCAACACAATGGCTTCCTTTCTGGACTCTATTTCAAATCTTTCCTTCCCTTGATTCTCTCCATCTTTTACATCTTTCATTGAACATCAGGGAGACATAACAAGAGGCAACTAGTTAGCAGCAAATGTGGATAACAAAATGGGTTTTAGGTGTTAATTCAATTTCAAGGAGAAAACACTAAAACACTAGAGGTTCACATCCTAACAAGCGTAGTTTGAGAGACTCAAATCGATGTTCCTTAAACTGCCTTAAAAGCCTGCGGCATGGCAAGAAAAACAGGCTTTATGATGTTTTCAGTAATTTCTTCTAAAGCTGTAAAAGATACAATGTTGCAATCAATTCCTTGAAACATTGAAGTCTGTTGAGAGAGTGACCAGTAACAACACTACCATTTGGTCACCTTCAATTGTACAAATCTAGTTTGTTCAACTTCAATAAAAATAAACCTATAGCAAACCAACAAACATATCATATGGCATATTTAAAAGGACTTAACCACACAAAAGTCATGTATTTGAGCAATTTAGAGCTCGCATAGCACCTTTTCTTGACCTGTTGAACAACCATGACATTAACCACATGAAGCTCAAATACATTATCCAAATTGATAAATTCAAACAAATACCACATGATTAAACATCAAAATATATACAACAGATAGTTTTCATGCCTCATTAAGTAATGTCATCTTACAACTTCACTGACACCTCGATATTAAATATTCATGGCTAGTACATTTAAATATAGTAAGGTAAAGAAAGAAATAAAAAATACTCACTGCATCTTCCATTGTTGAACGCCAACCTTGCATGGAGGAGACCCCATATCGAAGTCTAACACTCTCACCATCTTCTGATGCCTTCTCTGTTTTAGGGGAGCTGAGATATACCCCCATTGCTATCTGAAACAAATCACAATCTCCATAATTTGGCATAGATATTCTTGAACGTAGATTAAGTGAATATGTGCATGTGTTCATTTACTTTACTTGATTCTTATTGTTGAGGACGAGTTTCCAATTCTGTTTCTATCCTTTAATCTCTTGAGATCAGATATTAGTAAATGCATCAAACAAACCATTTCCATACATCCAACGATCCAAGTATCAGTTTTGTTCATACTGAATCTCCAGGTGATTTCGCAATGTTCTATTAACAATCCAAGCTTTAATCACAGATCAAACAGCAAACTAAAGAATTGACAAATTCTGAATCGGAGACAAACAATCCACGAACCAAAGAAATTTTATATTAAAAAGAACACCACCTCAAAAATGAAAATCAGACCTCAAGCCGAGCAAAACCATGATCAAGCGAATACGTTAATTTCCGCCTCATTTAACACAATCCAAGGAAATTAAAAAAAAAAGGAAGAAATTCCAATCCCCCGACTTTTCTCGCAAACCGAACGGATCTCCAATACAAAACCAAGCACATAAGCAGATAATGAAAAGTAGTTGACAAATTATACAAAACTATGAGGGCAATTATTCAGTTCTGGATCGGGAACGAAGAGAGAGAGATGAATTACTCACTCGACAGTTGCAGAGACCGTACAGGTCAACCACACACGGAGCAGAGGCAAATGAGAAAATATGGTGCTCTTCTCTTCCATTAGAACGGTTACAAAATCTTAAATACAGCTAACTGATCAGTAGTGTCACAACAATGACAGATAACACTCCCACGGAGGCAGCCACGCGTCCTGCACGTGGGCTGTTTATTTTTTTTTAATCTCCGCGTCACTGGTATCGTATTATTAGGATAAGGCTTTATGTCATCAGTGATTACGTTTAATAAAATGATTGGGTCTAATTATTTACGACGACTGTACGTTTTTTTTTTTTAATAAAATGATTGGGTCTAATTATTTACGACGACTGTACCTTTTTTTTTTTTCAAAGAAACGGGACAAACGCCTAAAGAAAAGAACAACAGAGTAGCAACACGGGACTGGGCTAGCCAACCGAATCAGTAAAGAGTAACGTCGACATCCTTTCGATAGCTTGATTGAACCATTGCACTCTCACAAGAAGACGAGAGCTAGTTGGCTAACTAATCCGTACAGCGATTGCTTTCCCGAAACACATGACGCACCCGCACGATCCAATTTCTCAACAGCAACTCCCGGATAGTTGAAACCAAGTTATTAACAACCTGATGCGATGCACTTGTAAAGCTGGACACAACTATTGCATAATTAACAGTCAAATCCACCGGTGAATACTCATGAAATCACGCAAGAGTTAGTCCATAATATACAGCCCATAATTCAGCCTGTCAGGACGAACATAAACCCAAATTTGCTCCAAAGCCAACCAGTACGTTAAAGATTGAGAAAAACTGATAAATTAGTTGAGGCAATGTTCTCTTTTGACTTCTAGAATTTGATTGCCTTTAGCATTTGGTAGGTTGCAGTGTAGTGTTCTAACTTGTAAGCCAACTAATCATTTATCGAATTTTATACACTAAATGAAGATTAGTGTAAGATCACCGCACGTAAGCTCGGACAGATAATCCCCTATTGTAATTATTTTAATATAAAAAGAAGTTTTAGGAAGCATGTGAATTATGTACACACTTTTGGGATGTTAAAGATTTTTATTTAAAAAAAATTAGAGACATATATACATAAGTTAATCTTTGGATTTTTAAACATTAAGCGTTAACTACAAACCTTATTTAAAAGAGAATAAGAGATAAATTATAGATATTTTCTATTAGATATCAAGGTATCCAATTTTTATGATAGACTATATTACATTTTAAACTTGGAATTTTATTTGATTTTATAACACTAATTGTAACTATATAAATTATATTTAATTAATATTTCAAATTTTAATTTATTAAAAAAATAATTTAATGTTAATTATATAGTTAATGTTGCTAGCATGAAATATCATGTAAGCAAATCATATGTCATATTAATTTGTACATAAATTATAATAATAAAACAATAACAATATACTTAAATCTTATACACTTTTGGGCATCACTTATTTTGATTCACATATGACACATTGCTAATCCAAAACAAAAATGATACATCACACTTTAACCTTTTTTTAAAATATGTAAGTAGAGTTTGATATCTTATTGTAATTTTATAGTTTTAAAATAGTAATCATAACATCATAAATTCTAATAAAGTTAAGTTTTTGTCACTCCATAGTAATCGGGTAATAACTTAGCTTATGTGGGGTCATAACTAAGTAATTTAGACCTACTAGATTCTGACGTGATTTTAAATAATTTTTTTAGATATTAGTCAATCATGTGATTTGTAATTTAACATCTCATGAAAAGTTTAAGTAAATATTTGTCGTTACTTTTGGTATCACTTTTATACCATATTTATAATGCAATGAGTACTGTTTTAATAATGTTGAAATATAAATTGATACTAAATATATGTTAATTTATGTCGCACAATCGATTAGTTGATTAAGTTTAGTAATATAATTATTTAAAGACAATCTTTATATTATAGATACTCAAATGTAATGATTAAGTTCCTAGAGTAAACATATATTGTAAATAAAATTACGATGAGATCATAATTATGATATTCATATTATATTTATGTATTATCCCAAAACTATTCATAGTCATTGTTTTATTAACAATGGACATTAATAGAACTTAAAAGGCTAACATATATTATGTTTTTCCTTATGAAGGAAGTAGTTGATCTCATAAACTAAAGTATGGAGAAACTTAAACAAATGTGTGAGTGCTTGTTAGAAAATAAGTTCACTGAAACAACAACCTATGAGAATTCGATTTAAACATTACTTATATATGAAAATTCTCATTGAGATAATTGTATAATTGATTTCTTAACTTGAGATTATCAAAATATCTCATATAGGAATTATTATATTTTTGATACTACTTATAAATTATTTTAGTCAAGTGTAACTCAGTCAATAATCATCAGATATATCATGAACCATATGCAAATAGTTGAGCGATTAACATAACATGCATCATCCTAAAGTAGTTAAGAAGTATAATCCATTATTCTGAATTAGTATTGATTCGAAAATTCTTTGTCTAAGATGAAATGACAATTTGTAAAATAGTTTATAAATGTCAATAATAAAATTAATTACTAATGTTCGAGAACTAATACGATTATATTCAAATAAAGTAGACATTGATTACATGCTTTATATCCAATCAACATTGTATGATGAAAATATTGAATTATACGATAAAATCATGCAGAATAAGGTTAGTCAAAATTATTTTAACATTCGTAAATATTTGAGTAATTATAATGTGTTGCTAGTTATCATTCTTGATCTATGGATATAAATTATTTAGTTAGAAAATTAAAGATAAATTAAAAGATTTTAATTTATATAATCTTAAATATGATTTAGAGTTATAATTTATATATATTTTCAACATTTTTGGGAACCTAAAAAGTTACTCACAAAAAATGAGTTAAAAAGATAAATTGTGTTATAATCAAGTTGAACTTAATTGTAAAATTTGAGAAACTTTATGACTAAATGTTAGATATTTAATAAATAAGGACCAATATGAGATGTTGGATCTTACTTAGACATAATTGTTATTTAATTAGAATTAACTATAATTCTAATTATAATTATAATATTATTTCAATCAAATTACTAAATTTTCCAAAACATATTATAAATAAACTTAGACTTCAAGTTCTCTTAACTCATTATGTAGATACTTTTAGAAGTCAATCACATATATAACTATGGTGGTTTAGATGAATTAATTTTAAAAATGATTCGAAAAAATTAACAAGAAAACAATCAAGTTTTACAATAAGGTACGAATTATGATTCATATTTTATTATGTTTGATTTATTAATCATGATATAAAATTTTACTTGATCTTGATTTTCGAGAAATCAAAATAAAGAATTTCATTATTATTTTACTATGCACGAGGTTAAATCTCACCCTAATTTCGCAGTATTGTATTAAAAAAAATTAATTTTAGACCTTAATTCACATTATTTAATTTTTATTAATCTTAAATTTTAGAAATGAAATTAAAAAATTGCATATTAAATCTAAACATTAAAATATGAAAATTTTATATTAATATATTTTATTCATAAGTTATAAATTTTTTAATAAAAAAAGTTCACATTGAAAGTTTTAAAGCCTTACTTTCAGTTTAGAATTAAAGTGTCAACAATATTGAAAAGCAATTATTTAATAGTTTTAAAACTCGAATAATTAAACATGGCCTGCCTATAAGCAATAAAGAAAATCAAACCATATTTACTAATTATGGATGCTGGTTTTTTAATTCACAAAAAGAGGGGATTGAAATCTACTGCATAAGATTGTTGCAGGTTGTTCTTCTTGACTTGGTTTTTGTGCTAGAATAAGCGATCTTTAGCTTCATGTTGTATGACCAATGGTGAGTTTATGTTGTATGACTATTGGTTTGTGGTTGCCTTTAAGGTTATGTGAGTTGTTGAAATCATTTTATTAGGGTTATGCTAGAGGATGATTGACAATAAAGTAATGTACAATGTTAGGCGACGTATTAAGCGTCCAACCCTATTTTGAAACTTTTGATTCGTGGGGATGACAAGACGTGTTAAATGTCCAACCCTATTTTGAATCTTTTAATGATCACAGACACTTTTATAGTTTGTGGGGATGACAAACAATTGAAGACAAGAAAGATGATGCACTTTTGGGTAGAGACGGGGTCGTGTACTACACAGTCGTATTTATCAACCGTGTAAACACATAGGCCTATTTAAAGTGACACACGCCTATGTCCTCCACTTTTATGGTCATATGGATCAACCATGTGATTCTATGTAACTGTGTGAAAAAGGACATAAAGAGCGAAGACATACACGGTCATGTACACACCCATGTTTACAACATACATAGTTGCGTGTGACAACCGTGTATCTCTTTGTAACTGTGTATATCTATTAGTAAGATGGTGCTGAAGAGATGTTGTAACTTACACAGTCATGTATATGATTGTGTACTATAGAGAAAACTTATTTCATGATATGAAAGAAAAAAATACATAGGTTTTGTATGAGAGTGCATCCATAACATTCAAAAGTGAGTAAAAACAAAGATAGGGAAAAATAAGGTAGGATTCTCATCCTTTTTTATTATTTTTTGGATTGGTTTGAAAGTTTGTTGATTGTTACATCAACTTTGGTTTCAATACTGAAACTTTATGATACAACTTATTGGGAGACAATAACACAACTCTCTAAGCTTATCAGGATGTCTCTCAAGTAGATGTTTGAAAATTAAATTGTCTTCTTGTAATTGGAATGAAGGGTGAGATTGTTGAGTGTTCAGCCTGTTTTGAGACTTTTTGTTGGACCCCGATCTTTGAGTAGAAATTTAGAAATAATAAATGAAATCAAATGAGTGTTTTTGTATGTGAATTGTGTTATAGATGATTATGATATTGGAA
>JANSVB020000013.1:200973-215853 GCA_025504935.2 Erythroxylum haughtii
AGGAGAGGTAGGAGGGAGGGAAGGAGATTTTATTTTTTTTTTTAAATTTTGCAAAAAGTCTCATTATTTTTAAAAATTTTCGATATTAGTTAGTATTTGATCGGTATTTTGAATACTAGCCGGTACCATTCGAAACGGGCCGGTGCCGACTGATATTTGAACCCAGTACGATCGATACTTTGTTTCGTACTAGTTTTAGTCTCGTATCGGTCAGTACGAAACAGTATTCACAATCCTAATGTTAACATAAAATATGACTTAATTACGTGATTTTTACATATAACATTAATGTTAATAATAAATTAAAATTTTAATTAATTAATTAATATAATTTATAATTTTAATTAATATTATAAATTTATCTGAGTTTAAAATGTGATTTATTTGCTATGTAATGGGATAATATTAACATTTATTCACAATTGTACTTATGCATATAAAAGGATATATTTTTCACTCTTGCATAAAAAGAATCCTCTCGTAATTAACTAATGAAAAAGGTAAAAATCACAATTATTTGAACAATATTAAAAATCATATTTATTTTTCTAAATTTGTAAACTTGTCTTCGGGTTTTTTTTCTTTGGTATTTCACGGCATGGTGAAAACTGAAACCCTAGTATAAGCCCTTCTCTGACGATTATCGCCGCGCCCAGCTTTCGAAACTCCCCAAGCTCTACATGGCAAAAGCCGTTGTTAAAGACGTGATTTTTCTTTTGCGAAAACGTTTCTTGAGCACATCCACAGGACTCTCCTCACTCCCCAAGCCATCCTCTTCGTTCACGTTTGATTTCCTCAAGTCTTGTGGGCTTTCTTCAGAGTCTGCTCTCTTAATCTCTGGAAAGCTCCAAATCGACAAAGAAAAGCAATATAGGCCTCAATCCGTCCTCAATTTCTTAAAATATCACTGTTTTAGTGATACTCAGATTGCCGAAATTGTAGGAAAATATCCCCCGGTTCTTTTTTGCAAGGTTGAAAACAATCTCAAGCCTAAAGTTGAGTTCTTGATTCAATCTGGATTTGAGGGTAAGGTTTTGCACGAGCTTGTCTTAATTAATCCACTAATCTTTAGAAGGTCTCTAGATTCCCATATTAAACCGTGTATTGAGTTGTTGAAGTTTTATATTGATAGTAATGAGAAGATTCTTAGAGTTATTAAACGTGCTTCATGGATGTTGAGTTCATTTGATTTCAAGAAAACTTTGGGAAGGAATGTTCAGTACTTGATAGAGGAAGGAGTGCCTATTAGGACTGTAGCAAACTTGATAGTCTTGCAGCCAAGAGCTTTACTGAAAAACCATGAGAAGATTTTTAGTGCTGTCAATGATCTCAGGAAGTTGGGCATTGAACCTAGTCGACCGGTCTTTGTCTACGCTCTTAGAGTGATTCTACAAATGACAGGGTCAACTTGGAAGACAAAGTTGGAGATGATGAAAAGTATGGGCTGGAGTGAAGAGGATATTTTATCGGCTTTCAAGCGTGATCCAGCTTGTCTAGCCACCTCGGAGACGAAATTTAGGAGGGCCATGGATTTTTATGTGAATACCATGGGGTTGGAACCTAAATCTATAATTCGTTATCCCAAGTTTCTTACGTTTTCAATTGATAAAAGGCTTGTTCCCAGGTACAATGTTTTGAAGCTTTTGGATTCAAAGAAACTCTTATCAGGCCGCAAGAATATCAAATGGCAACTAACGTTAACCGAACATGAATTCTTGAAGAAATTTGTTATCAAGTTTCAGGATATGTATCGTGCTGGGGCTGTTGGTGTCACTGGCTCAAAGGCAAAAAGATAGATTCTTGATTTCGACTTTCTGCATATACTTGTTGTGCCCTTTAGTTGAGGAGATTGTTATCATCATAAGTGCTGGTTTCTAAAGGTTCTTTTTTCCGTTTTTTCAATTCATTTCACAATTCATGAGTTTAATGGTTGATCTTACGGCATTGATGTGAGAAAAGTCGAAAGACTTATTCGAACTTGGCAGACTGAGGCAAATCTGTGAATCATGAACAGGCTTGTTACTTTGATGTCAACCTAATGTTTTACTTTTCTAACCAGAGGGTCATATAATGCGCCCATTTCACTCTTTAAATACTTGCTTGGAGTTCAAGAAACATGAAGTCCCGTCCGGTGCCTCTAGTTCAAGGGCTTTGTAGATTATGTCCATTATATATACAGGAAGCACCTAGTGACGCAACAGAACAGGTAAGTCATTATCAATAGGGTCAATTGAAGATACGGCCTCTTAAGTCCGCACGACTGTTTATGTTTTGACACAACCTATGCCTATTTTTATAGTAGTAGATTTTAGACCCAAATCTTGAAGGTAAATGTTTATAGCACTTGGAGACTGTCTACATGCTCTGTTCTTCAAACATTAGATCCGTTGCACATATGTCTGTATTGCTGACTTTATGACCAGTTGGAGTAAACAATCCAGACTTTTGCTTGCCAAGAGTCTCTTTTTGGTGTGCAGATTTTGATTGGCTGCTTTATTGTCAATCAGGTTAACAAAATCTTAGTCATAAGTCGGAATGAAAAGAACATAAGGAGTGCAAAGATAATATTCTCTTAAAATTTTTATCAGAATGTTTATTTTGGCTATAAACTTTTGGCTTATGTAAGGAAGTTTTCACTTCATTTCCATCTATTAAACTTAAAAATATATATATTAAATTAAAGATAATGGACAACAACTTGTCAACTTGCAATAGTATAGAAGAAGATATGAAAGTGATCTTGATCATTTTTTCACGTAAAACTTTAAAAGAAATGCGATCATAAAAACTGATGATAGGACTTCTCCTTATGATGAGAGTGACTGCAAGCGATCAAAACCAATAAAAATAGAACCTTTCTCTCTACGCGATTGGCTTTCGGGAAAGCGCTACGGCTGGGGAAATTTTGACCACCCCGTCCCATTTTCCTTAACATCAAAAGACGCAACCCGTAACCCTTGTTATAATTTGGCAAATGAAGCTGCTTTGCTATTTTCCTGGTTGATTGTGTTGGCATCTTCGCTCCACCTTCCCACGATCCTCCCGTCGTCGATCTGAACGCCTACCTCCAGGTACATCTGCTAAATTTGTTATGAAATTGTGAATTTTGGATTGCATTACTTTGCTTGCTTTGAACTGTAAGTTTTTTACTTTGACCGCCTGTGAACTTAACCATGTTAGGGAGCCTACCTAATATTTGTTTTGTTCGTTTGGGAGCTAAAGTTTCTATTTTCCAGTTATTGTTTTGTCATTTGTGAAGAAGTAACTTGGAAATCCCTTTCACCTCGTAGTTTGGACTCCTGCTATGTATCACGTAAGATAAAAGATCGGTTTTACATTGGTAAACTCCTCTTTTTGAAGGTTTTGTGAATGTTAAGCAGTATCATGGTATATTAGTAGTTATACCATAGAACGGGAGTTGGGTGATTTTTGGTCCCTTGTCTATTTGAATTGTCGAAGGTGTGTTTTCTTTGTGGATCTCTAGTTGTCACGTCGATCGTTATTCGGCTTAGCATTGTCGGTTAGCATATGATACAGTGATCTCGTTGGACTCATTCAGTGATTTTGACGCTTTGGTGATTTTTATTGAGGACTGGAAATGGTGAAGGAGAGATATATATTTGGATTGATCATTTTTTGATGCAAGTTGTTACAGAACGCTGGGTCTCCTAGAGATACTGGATTATGTACGAACTTGAATAGTATCTGATAACGGTAGAAGCACTTTAACTTTCCATTATTAATGACATTCTTCTTTTCTTTTCAAAACAAAAAAAAAAGCGGTAGAAGCACTTTGTCTTGTTGATGTGTTTTAATGTTTTCACTGAAATTGGGGAGATAAAGAGGATGAATTTTGCTGATCCTAAGAGCGTATGAAAAGGCTTCAAACTTCAAGGTGTTGTTGAAGGTCAGTCCGGTTAAAAATTGCCAAGTCGCTGTTCTTTATGCTGTTTTAGTTTGTAACATGTGAAGACAGCCATCAGGAACATCTTATCTTCATTGATTAGTGCTATTCCAGGAAACCAGGAGATTCCAATTTAGCTTTTTCCTTCCATGTAGACTCCTAGATCGTTAGTTTCAATAAATATTAATCTGCGTGTATCCATCAAATATCACAGGCATGCTTTAGATTCACTGTGACACATGGCCCACAAAAATGACGGCAGTTGGATTTAAGTTTATGTGTTATTCAATCTGAAGGATATGGTGTCTTGTTATTTTCTTTCAACATTAAGTTGAATGACACATCTTCATACAACACACACATATTCACTACTTCTGTACTGTACCAGGCAATGGATCAGTATGATTTGCAAGCACAGAGGAGGGATATGAAACATAAAGGAAGAAATGTTGTGTGGTCGATTGCAATGGACAAATGTCTCATTGAAGCTCTTGCCATTGAAGCTAGAAATGGCAATAAAATAGACAAATGCTTTAATGAGAATGCATATACTGCTGCTTGTATTGCTGTCAACACTTGTTTTAATTTAAATTTGAATAATCAAAAGGTTGTTAATCGGCTTAAGACAATTAAGAAAAGGTACAAGGTGATAAAGGACATGCTAAGCCACGATGGTTTTTGGTGGAATTCAAATACAAAGATGATTGAATGCAAAGATGAGGATCTTTGGAAGAGATACATTGCAGTAAGTCCAGCTATATGTTTATTTCTCTCTTATTTAGGTCAAGATGCTAACTATTTTCTCAAAAATTTTGAATAGGTACATCCTAATGCAAGAGGAATTCGAGGAAAGCAGATTGATATGTATGATGAGTTAAAAATTGTTTGCGGGAATTATCAAGCCCCTAGCCGATGGGCAAAGATGAAGGATGGAAATCATCCAGTAAGGCACTATGAAGATAATGCTTCATTTATTTCTCCTAGTTCAGAAGATGTTTGTGAGACCGATGGAACAGAATCATATACTGGACCACAAGACTACCTCCAAGATGGTTGTCAAGACCCTCCTCTGCCGCAGCCTCTCAGGCAACTTCCTAAACGTACTCGTAGCTCAGAGGTTCTCCAAGATGCACTGATGTCAGTGGCATCTAGCATTCGGCATTTGGCTGATGCAATGGAGCATAGCAAAACTACAATCAATGCCACTGAACTATTACAGGCCGTGATGGAAATTGATGGATTGGAAGAGGCTAAACAAATGTATGCATTTGAGTATTTGAATGCTGACCCCACTAAAGCAAGAGCTTTCATGACTTACAATACTCGAATGAGGAAAATTTATTTGTTTCGACAGTTTTGGTGGTGGAAGTGACTTAGGAGGACCAGCATTTGCATTTCTGTCATTCGGTGTACATAATTTCACAAAATGGTGCAAGACTAGTTTGGTGAACGATTTCTGATTCAACATCAATTAATATTCAGAGATGAATGTGTGGATACTAGATGATGTCAGGGTGAAAGTTTAGAGCGGTAAGTTGTTACGGTTGAGGCACTGAACTGTGTTTATTCTAGGACCAAAGTACGGTGTAAAATGCTGCTTCTTTGTTACCCTTCACAAGGTGTTGCTGCTACCCTTTGGTCTTTCATTTTTGCATATGGCTGGTCGTTTCATAACTTCTTGGATTGTAATGTTTTTTTTTAGTGTTAGCTCTGAGCCATGTAAATTTACAACACATATGAGTTCTATTGGTATGCAGTCATCTCGATACAATAATCCGCAGCAGATTCAACTTGATCTTGTATTGAAGCTTGCTGAACTTCACTTACTAACGCCACAGTATAATTGCTAGGTAGCAAAGTAAATCTTCTAATCCTCGAAGATGCCACCACCAACAAAATCTGGAACGCCGAGCATCCTGTGAGTTATTCATCCGTTGCAACCTAAATAAACACGTGTACATGTATATTTATATAAAGGAAATTACTTTTCTGAGAGTTGAATAGTGATAAATTTTAAATATATTATATTTAATAAATATATTATATTTATTAATATTTTTTTAGGAGACATGATTATCTAAAAATATCTTAATAATTGAAGTTTCTATAAGAGTTGGACAAGTGACAAATCATCAAACTAACTATATTTTTTCTAATAAATAATTTGTAAAAATTAATGAATCTATTTATTTGACTTTAATCATGATTTAAAACTGATAGGTGTACCACATGTTCAAATTTTATATTTAATCGACAATATATGATTCTTTATTTAGAAATTGCTATTAGAATTTTGTAAAATATTAGGATTTGATAGTCAAATTAACAATTTTTATGATTATCCCAATAGCATAATAGCTAAAATTTTTAATTTAAATTATTTTATTTATAAGAAATTATAATAGTTATTCCATTTGTTAAAAAGTTAATAAACCTTAAATTTACAAAATTAAACTTTTATCATAACCATTAATACATAATATAAAAGTCAAAAATTTTAATATATATTTTGATGCATTAAAAGGGTTTTTCTAAAATCAAATAAAATTACGCATTTTGTACAAAATGAAATATGTTTATGCAATATTAAGCCCCTGAACCCCGTATGAATGATTAAGAAAAGATTATAAGAAAGATTATTATAATTTCTTAGATATGGAATAACTTCATTCTATTTGTAATCTTGGTCCATTACACTTAGATTGTTCATGGATTTATTCTTTTCATTGACTCTAATTCTTCACATTTTGCTTTATTTTATTATAATGGAGCTATTAGTATCACTAAAAGTAAACTTATTAATAAAAATGCAATTTGATATCATTAAAATCATGAAATTAGAACCTCATTTGGTCCAATAATCTTCTCCTTTTATGATAAAAATTTAGTAATATTGTAAAAAATAATCAACATTGAATAAATGAATTTGTTCAAAAGTGTCTACCCTTTTTGAGATTTTTTTAAAATTTAATACCTAACCTTAATTTTTTAATTTAATGAATAATAGTAGGTTTATATTTTATGCAATATTTGAGATTAATTTACTTGGTATTTAGAACTTTTATAATATGTTTTATGGATTATATTATATTTTTATGTTTAGTTATTTGTCTTACAAGTGATGAATTTGAGGAGCTAACACAAGATTTAGTATCGCTTTCTCTATAATTACCCAATAAAAAATATTCCATAAGAAGCTGAGAAGGAGAATAAGATTAACACTAAAATTGATCCTAGACTAGAGATGGACTTGACCTTAATTTAAAAAGAAATATTATAAAACAAGGGTCAGTTACAACTTAGTGTCAAGCATTAGTTACACCTTAACTCACAAAGAATAAAAGTTTCAAAACATGACTAGTGCCGATGTTGACACTACTAATGTACCATTTCTTGAACACAATTTAAGAGAATATGTGATTTTTCAAGTTTAAACTCTCTGGGACTTTACTTTTGTAATCCTATCTATAAATACTTATATTAAAAGTAACATAGGGATCTTTGGAATAACTTCTAGCAAAGTTCATGATGAGTATTGAGAGTTTGTTCTTTCTTTGCTTTAAAGGAAGATTTGGAAAATGGATTGGAGGAGCTTGTGATATCTTCTCTTATTCTTTTTTTTTTTTCCCTATGTTGAGAAGTATTTATTTTTATTTAGTTTTTATTACATTTAGTGGCCACAAACCCTAGTTAAGATTAGGGATTAACTTATAAGAATGTTTCAATTATTTATACATGATTTGATATTTAATTGGTTAAATTTATTCTCTTTATTTTTAATATTGGATTTGTGATTGGCTGTTATAGATTCAATATTTAAGATTATATGAAGGACTAATAAGGGAAGTAAATTTCAGACATTAGGAGAATAAATATTTTAGCAATAAATAACAACAATATCCTAGACTTTAGTGATAATCATATTAAAGAAATATACTTAACGAGTTTGATTGGGTTAAATCATACATCGAGAGGTGGTAGTTACCTCACTGGATACATGTGTGTGCCTTAATGGAGGGCATAAATACCTTATTAATTGTTATTTTAACCTAGATAATCAATTGTGTGTGATAATTAAAATTTTATATAAGTAAACTTCACTATTCTAATGATTGTTTATTTGTTTTATTTTTGTTAGTTCATTGTTTAATTATCTTTTAATCAAGTTTGATTTGATTTAGTTTATTTTTTAACTATGATTCATAAAATTAGTCACTAGTTCTTTGTGGAATTGATACTATAAAACCACTCTAGTTTTAGTAGGCTATCTACAATTGACTCTATGTGCTTACATATAAAAAGTAGATCAAGTGCATCGTAGTAGTCAGGGAACTGCACTTGCTATGTTTGTTTAGTTTAGTTTTGCTTTTATTTTTATTTTATTTTCATTTACTTAAGATTTCTTCCATTTGTTTTAAGTAATTAATGTAAGATGGGAAATCAGGGTGATAGCTTAGATTCCCTGCTTCAATTTGATCCTACAATTGAATAAACATATAGACAAAATTGAGATAGAAGAGAGTAGAGATGGCTGCATAACAAGACAATTTAGGTATAGATATAGAGGAGTAGCCACATATGTTGCATGTAGAGGATTTTCATTATCTAGTGATTAATATCAGTCCCTCATGTATTATACTTTCGACTTTTGGTAGATCGCCAAAGTTAATATATTGCCAATTATGCATATCCACAATTAAAAAAACTCTTATAAACAAACATTGAAATTCTTATTTATTAATTTTGGTTAGTTTTAAGGATTATTTATATTGAATTAGTAATGTGATTAAAATTTAGTAAATAATTTATTTAAAAAACGTTATTAATAATTGTTACATATTATTAAATTATTCTATATATATCAAAAAATATTTTGATTTTTATTATGAAAATTTAAAATATAACTAAAATTTAAAATCTAAATCTATCTAGGAGAAAAGCATTATAATTTGGACTGAGAATTAAAATTATAATGAAACTTCCTTTTATGATATTGCCCTTATAATTATAATTATAATTATAAATTTTGAATTCTTATTTAACTTAAATGATCCAATGGATAGGATTAACAAGTTTTAGTAAATATGGTTTATTGTTTAATTAAGTTAACAAATAAGAAATTGACTTTGAAAAAAAAAGTAGGGTTCTGTTTATATTTAGGTTGCATAGGTTCTATGGATACAATTATATGATGAATTCTAAAAATTTAAAGAAAGCATGAAATATTTCATCAATATCTTTAGCAGTTGTAACATCCCCCCTTAAGTTGGAGTTTGGTTCCAATCATATAAACCCAACTTGGATAGTAGACACCATCTAAAGATTTTGTGAAAATATCACTCAATTATTGTTTAGAAGAGATAAAATGTGGATGTATAAAACCAGCTAACAGATGATCTTCAAATGCTTTGTTCATTCATGGAAAACATGATTAGCAGATATATGTAAATCTGATTGATTATCGCAATATAAAGAAATTGGAAATTGAGTAGGAATGTGAAAATCTTGTAAAGGATAAATTATCCACTATAATTTATAAAATGTTGCTCCCATGCTGTGATATGCAACTTCAATAGAAGATTTTGATACTCTATGTTGTTTCTTTGTTTTTCCAAGAGATTAAAGAAGAATTTAAAAAAACTCACCCTATAAGACAATGGGTATTTAATGACAGAAATTACCAACAGAACATGAAGGCTTTCCGTCTGCAAGCGAATTTGCACACGGAAATTACTGACCCCACGAGTCATTGTAGAAACGATCGTCGGTAATCTTTAGTGAAGACATAGAAATATTCCGTTTTCAGAAATATTTCACCTATAAATATTATCGACGGACAAAGTTTTGAAAATTCATCGAAACATATAAAGACGGTAAGTTGTGCCCTGTCGGTAAATTTAGTGATGTATTTTGTATGTGCGTCTGTAAATTTAGTGACAAGCAAGGTGTTGAAGTTTTGTCAGAAAATTTGGCGACGATAAGTTTTTTCGTCAGTAAATTATTTACTGACAGAATGTTCTTATTTACCGACAGATATTATAATTCCATTATTAAATGCACCGAGATTGTTTTTTATTCATTTTCATACATTTATGTTGTAAATTTAATTTTGATTGGTAATCTTATGATTGATATTTAATTTTTACAATTATCTGATGATAATATATTGAATTTTTTCTAAAGTTAATTTATCTAATTAGTAAGTTAAATGATAATATAAAGTAAAAATTATCTTAATTGATAATAAAAAATTATTATCTATGACAATAGATATGTAATTCATACAAAATGACTTGAGAGTAACAAAACTAAGCTATGCAGTTGGCGAAGGTGGATGGTCTGACTACTACGATGAGGTGCTACCCCTCCCCTTCAACTCATCCATTTCATTACGAAGCTGGGCTATGTAATCCATTAGCCTCTCTACTTTGCTTTCAGGTTGAACGACTCTCTGATCATTAGATGCAGATTGCCTATTAGATGCAACTGTACTGGATGTGGAAGATTATGAATAGTATGTATTCGCAAATAAACCTAAGCCGAAGATCCTTCCATGATAGTCCCTACCACCCACTGCATCAAGATATGTATGACTCTCATAATAGTTTCAAAGTGTTAAGAACTTTGGATGTTTTCTTGTATTTGGTCCTATCAGAAGGCAATATTTACATTACTAAGTGATAATCATTAAGAATTAATATTAATAAGGAAGACTCTCTACCTTTGGTCCTCTACATCTGTTTGCAGAATTGCAATGTGAAACGGACATTGCCTTGGGTGATCTCCAATACTGCTACCAACGACTCCATATTTCTTCAGATATATAAGGAGGTCGTACACTAGTCTTGTGTATCGCACCAAGAAAGTCTCTATAATATGTACGAGCTTACCTCTCCCATACTTTATAAATTATTGCATCAAATTTGAAATCCCAAAAAAATTCTTTCTAAAAAAAGAAAATATATTATAAATACTTATAATCTATAATATTCATCTAATTAATGTATAAAACTAATTAGATAAAAATAATTGTACCTCAAACTCTTGATAATAAATATCATTTGTCGCCTGAGAGATATTCTTCTATATATAACTCTTAAGATTAATCTTCTCTTTGAACTTAAATGTCATGTTTCTTGAGCACGTTCCAATCGGAACCAACCTAATATATAAGCAATTTTATATAATTTTCAAATTAAAACTTATAACTTCAGTATAAACCTATAGTGTTATCATGTATATATTTTCACTCACAGATTGTTGATAATTGTACATAAGCTCTTCCATCTACTTCCTTAACTTCAGGCTGGAAGTTGCCTCCTTCATCTTCTACGTTTACCCCCTAATATCTTTGTCAGTATAGGGGTGGTGGATGGTGTAGGGTTGTTGAATGGTGTAGCAGGATTGCAAGATGGTGTAGTAGCAGGTACAAAAGGTGATGCCTCATCTAGATGTGTAGTAGTTGGAGGTACAACACCTAATTCTATAACAGCTACAGAATGTGATGCTTCACTTGAAGAGTAACTGGCTCCAAATCATGGTAACTTTAACCTTGATTACATCATTTTTTTTTCTTTGGTGGCATATTCTTAACTTGAAATTCACATTTTATTGAACCATATTTTCAAAGATGATGTAATTAAGATACCAATGGTTGTAAGAATACATCAATTTTATGTTTTGGATTTCTAGGCCTATGATAATCACTGTCAAGAACATAAATGCCTCATTTATACGCATCCATAGAGGCAAATTATAAGGAGTAATTATGATTGGCCATGATAAATATTGTTGGTCAGATTAACCAAAAGGTTAGAATCCATCCATCGACAATCCTAACCTAAAATTTTGACTTTTAACTGCAAACTCATAATGAGTGTTATTGAAATGTTTCCATTCTAGTGCATTCAATGGATGGCTCATTATTCCATCTTCCTGTTTGTATTCATTATGTCATCTTATGTGAGATATAGTAACATCAGAGACATATAGTCTTTGAAGTCTTGGAGTTAGCAGGAAATAATAAATTCACTTTCAAGGTACTAATTTTTGTTTCATAGTATGCTTTCTAGGTTTGAACCTAGATTGACCACAAAAATTGCATTCTTATAATTCCATATCATCTCCCCAAAACAACATACATCTCAATTTGAAACAATCAATTTTTTCAATTGACAAACCAAGACCCCTAATAAGTTTCTATATATTGTAAAAATTATCAACCATTATATATGCAGGAGACAATGATTCATTATACTAACCAAGAATTTTATCAAAAATTCGATAATAAATATGTCCTTTAGACTTTATGTTCAATATTCGAGCAATTGAAGACAACTGAGTCATCATCTCACAATTTGGCCATAATTCTTGGTTAGTTGGTTATAGTTGTAGTAAGTCGAAAACCTATTTTGTATGTGGGTTTGATTTTTCTTGAAGATTTTCTATATTTTTCTGAAAGGTATAACCAATTGTATCATAAATCATTTGGATGTAAGGATTTTCAGTTACATTGTTGGGCGTCGATTCTGGAACCCAACTCTTGCTCTGATACCACAACTGTTGGGCAACGATTCTGAAACCCAACTCTTGCTCTAATACCACAACTGTTGGGCACTAGTTCTGGGGTCCAATATTCAGAGTCATAAAACGAATGCTTGTGCTTGTTATCATGTATGGTTATTCCAATTAACCCTCATTAATCATCCTCGGTTCATCTTCATTCTCTGATACCGTAAGTATTGGGCCCTATTTTTCGAATCATTCTTATACTGAAGCAAATATTCTATGCTTAACTTCCATCCAGATATTGAACATCTTATAGGCCGAATCAGAATTCGACCTCTTCATATAATTTGTAAACCTATGTCTCTATTTTACTCTGCATTGAAAATGGTCTTAGTTAGAACCCTACAGATCCAGATATATTCAAAATGCCGAAGCATGCTCATTAACATAACACCAATTCATACTATTCCAACATATTCCTTTACTTTCCTTTAATCAAAACCTTTTTCCAATCAATTCGGAATGCTGTCAATTTTTGTGGAGAGATAGCACAATGTGTGTTAGGATTTATTCCTTTAAGAATCACTTCATTTGGAGATCAAATGATGAAGTTACGGCCAAAAGAATCAAGCATGTTTATGTCCTCAATCATATTGTACCTCTTTTGGGAGAATTAACATAACTTTGTCTAAAAACCTCGGATTAGGGTCTTTATTAGATGGTTTGAAAGAGAACTTCAAGACCTACAACTTTTATGAAGACTTGGAAGACAAATTCGATCGTCTACAGGAATGTAACTAGAAGATAGGATTAGATGAACAGTGCACCAAACGATATGACGTCATCAGCAGGCGATACGTCCTCACCAGACGATACGTCTTCACTAGATAATACGTCCTCACCAAACGATGCGTACTCACCAAATGACACATCATCACCAGACAATATGTCATCACCAGATGATATGTCCTCATAAGATGATGCGTCTTCACCAGACGATACGTTATCACTAAATGATACATCCTATACTCCTTAGCATCTTCACTAATAAGGACCATAACTTTTGACTCCGATATCCAAAAATTTCATACTTTATAGCGTTTGAAAGCTAGAAAGACAAGCTAAAACTTCTATGAAGACAACTTGTCAAATTCATCCCAGTTCAATCCAGATTTTGCCCTAAAATCAAAACACGAATTTTTCCCTTATGGAAGACTTGAAATTTTGTATTATGCAAACTTGGAATGTTCTGAGCTTAACCATTCAGCTACCAAATGATTTATTAAACTCTCAAATCTCAACTCATTTGTCTCATCATCTTCAACTACATCTGATCAATCATAATACCTATCTTACTTTCCGTGACATTCACTTATACATATATATATATATATCAAACGATTTATGTTTCAAAATCATCAACTCAGGTTGATTTCTTCTTCACGTGTATCTAATTTTAACTCACATCATCCATACATTATTCACATTTCATTAACATCAAAAGAATAAAGTTTTATAAATCTTTAATGACATTCCAAGTCACATTATATCATCGTCTCAAAATCTTAAATTACAAAAGGTCCTTGAACAAACGAACTTCTTGCTTTCCCAAAATTAACTCAAAGTACAAAATAAGTAAATTTGGAGAAATGCCCTTAGGCTCTTGATCACTTGGTCTCTTAGCTATCACCTGAAGATGGGATAAAAAGGGGGTGAGCTTGAAAGCTCGTAAGTAACAAGTTTATAACAAAGAATAAGCAAAATCGTTGAAATGTGCATTTGTCTTATAAGTCATAGTGAATTTATAAAACTCTTTGTTATCAAATTTTTAGTCAAATTCGCAATTCTCGTTGAAAACTTATAGTTAAAGTATCATCACATCAACATAGTAGAACACTCAAATTATGCAACAAACTTGACAACTCAATGATACAATGTAACAGCCGAGATCGCTCGCTTATAGATATTGTCCGCTTTGGGCCTTGACCCAGCTAAGCCCTCACAGTTTTGTTCCTCCTGCATACTCACTTGGGAGAACGCGTCTATAAGGGGAGGCCTAATCTCCTGCCAGTCCAACCGGCCCGAGTACTGACTCTCATACCACTATAATAGCTCAGAGCACCCGCTTATAGATATTATCCGCTTTGGGCCTTGACCCAGACAAGGCCTCACAGTTTTGCTTTTCATGAGGCCTTCCCAGGAGGTCACCGATCCTAGAACTACTCTCACTCAGGCACATTTAACCTCAAAATTATGATGGGATTCGATGTGTTAAGGTGTAGAAAATGCGTCTGTAAGGGAGAGGTATTTGTACCCTTAAAAGGCGTACTTCGTTCCCCTCTCCAACCAATGTGGGATCTCATACTCTTAAATGCATCTTGAGGGAGAGTCCAACTCTCCAGTTGGTACCCGAACTATTGTGCCAGCTAGGCTGGGCCTTAAAGAGGGCTAGGCCCTCAGGGAGTAGA
>JANSVB020000013.1:233822-254123 GCA_025504935.2 Erythroxylum haughtii
TAACTTAAAGCAAAATGGTTGGCGGCCCCCTAATTCTCTTTGCTTCCTCTTCACACGACGATCAACTGTAACCAGCCCGATCAGAAGCATTGCTGTTGGAACCTTCTAAGTTGGAGGCAATGGTGACGGTAAGTTGCTTGAGGTTTTCTTCCATGATACAGAGTTTGTCGCCCATCCCAAGCTCTATCCGACTAAAGCTATATTGTAATCCGCCAAGGCTTACTTCCAAGTTCTCAATACGTTCTTTGTTGAAAGCCATTTTAATTTAGCTCTGATACCAATTGATAGGTCTCGAACAGAAGTTGGAAATATTTAAGAAGTTTTCTCCTTTGGACGAGAATCACCACAGATAATATTGCTAAATTCAAAAATCTCTCCTTTCATTCATACTTCTGGTAGTTTAAATATAAAAGTTTCCAACTACTCTACCTAAAATAAGGGAACTTATTTAAATGTATAAAAAAGAATTTAAACATTTGAAAGGATAAGTGAATGGATGACATTAGCAAATATAGTAGAGTTGTCTACATTTTCCTAGCTCCTCCCTAGCTGCACGTTTCTTTTGCACTTAGGATCTTCAATCCTTATCATTTTCCCAATAAAATCCTTTATTTTCTTGAATATTTCTCACTTACTCTCTACTTTTTCCATTGCATACCCAGGCCAGGCCTTAAGGTATCTCCTTTTAGTCCAGGCCTCATTGACAGTCAAGTAATTAGTCTCTGTTTGTTTCTCACGATGCCTGCTCATATTATATTGTCTTGCACATTTGTACGGCCCATTATATTCACGTGATTCATCCATAGCTTCCAATATTGGCAGCCTGCAGTTTATGTAAGCTGAACGAGCAATGGCCTCAGGAAGTGCTGGCCCATCTTACTCTGGAGCTGAAAATACTGCAGCTATTGCGGCCGGCCTTGCCCTCATGTCCCTAGCCGCAGCATCTTCAATCTCTTACAAGTTGGCAAGAACTCATCGCAGGTACAGAGTTGAATATAATGGCCCATCTGTTAGTTACTATTTCAGCAAGTTCAAGTAGAAACCGAACATTCCCCATATATACGGTCAGAAGTGGAGCCACCCACTTCAAGACCTAATTAAGTCTGGTCCAGTTTCTTGAACCATGAAACTTGGAAATTTTCTTCTATACCATTGATGTATTGTGCGTACACTCTTCTCTGTTTACCATATATTGTCCAAAACTGAAGCTATTGAGGTACATGTAGCGTGAGTGGATAACAAATGCATGGCAAAAGATGATTACTGGGGTATCAATGGCAAGGTTCTACGTTTAAAGTGCCACACCAACCTACTGTATATAATAAAAATATAGAAGCTACGTCCAAGGACTTAAATTAACCAGATATTGCCACTCCAAAGCTCCTCCATTTCTGCGTTTGTTTCTCTCCAGGAGCCGTGAGATAGATACAGAAATCGGCCATCAAACCACAGCCACCAACTATGGAATTGAAATTAAGTCTTATCTTTTGAATTTGATACGGAAGATTCGGGTGATGATTATGGTCTTGAGGATACCCAAGACGATATCATATTATATTATTCATCGATTGGGTGGATCAATTCTACTTTGAAAATGCTTGGAATCCTTAGTAATTAAATTACATTATATTGCTAAAACTTGGGCTTTAATTTAAAAGAAAAAAGTTCCGTGTCTTAGAATAGAAAGTAAAAACCTATATAACACCAACACGTGAATTCGACTAACCCTTCAGGTCCGATCCGTTTCATGCGCTTCACCATTTTTTAACCACTTTCTCTTCTCTCTCTTTGTTCCAAGATAAGCATAAACCAAGCTCAAAAGAATTGAATCAATATTACAACAACAGCAATCGCGACTCTCTTCCAGACCCAGTTATTGCAATGTCGGACTTTCCAAGCACTGCATGCATGAGCTTTTCTCAGATATTGATTCAACGACCAAACGGACTTCGCCAACACCGCTTTCTATCATGACCCAGTTTGTTTATATTGCCAATCATAAAGAAAGTACAGTTCTTTTTAGATTATATTGATAGAATAGATACGTAGATTGAGATAGAATAGACAGGGAGGAGAAAATTGTTTTAGTATGTCTGAATTGGTAGCCCGTACAGGTCGACATCAACAACGGTACGAGGGCGGCTGTCGCCTCGTTGCCGGGTATCTCTTTGTCTTTTGTTTATTTTGCAGATGCCCTTTTGATTTTTTGTTTCATTGGAATGATGTTGTCAAGGTGATTTCTAGTACCTGATGTGATTGTGCACTTCAATGTGTCATCATCACCAATGTCAAATTTAGAGTTTTTTTAATTGGATTATGGTTTTTTTTTTAATCGTGCTTGTGATGTTTGTTGTTAGCGCGGTCGCTGACTGTATCGAGATTGACTTTTCTTTTTACTTTTCACTTCTTAAAATTGGGGTGGAAGTGGTGGGGATGGGGGTGCTGTGTTGGGACAGAAAAGGAGAAGTCTATCGAATGAAATAATGATTAATGGGCATTCTTCCTCTCAACTTGATCTTTCTTCAATATGTTTAATGGAGTTGCTGTTCATAATTATATATGTGTGTATCTTATTGGTATCTGGTGTTTGTTTTTCTGGTTAGACTGGAGATAAACGATTGGAATCATATTTTGACCTTTTGGTGAGTAGTGATCACTATTTCGTTTTGGATGATACTGAAACCCCTCTTTTCTTTTTTCTTTTCCTTAATACTCACAAGGATCTTGGCGTACTTCCAGAGGATGGGATACAGAGTGCTATCTGAATTCTTATGAAATTGTATATTCACTGAATTAATTGGCAAGGAAGTGCTTAATAATGGGAATAGGAGAGAAGTCAATGGAGAATTGGCCTATGTTTAATCAGCTTTCTGCTCTATTGTAGCCCTATACCTGACAAATGATTTATTCCAAAATAGATTGCGAATAAATTTCTTTTGTTTGACTATGCTCAAGTGTCTCTTTCAGTTTCTTTTCTTTGATAACTAGTCAAGTGCCCTTTGTGATTAGTTGTTTGATTACTTGCTGTTACACTTAGCTCAATTTTTAAATTGCTAAGCTATTAGATCCGATTGACAGGTGCATTCCATTTCGATATAGAGCTTGTGATAATAATGGAGACAGTGATTCTGCGAAGGTTGTTGAGGTTCTTATGATTAACTCGCCAAGTGGACCAGGTCTATTGTTTCCAAAGGTATATAGGTGATATGCTTTCTGGCACTTCTTCTGCCATTTACATCTTTCCTGCGTTTGTTTGTTCATTGCTCAGTCAATGATACATGTTTGTCCTTGTGCTGGAGTAGAATATGACATGAAATAATTTTCCTTATTGGAGTTCTAGGGATTATTCTGTCTTGTTTATGCATAGTCATGTGTTAAGGCCTGTCTTTAAAATCAACTACATTTTGGGATACTTCATTTTCTATTTAGTTTTGCCTTATCTGGGTAGATGAGTGTAGGTCTGCAGGCATTCTACTCTGAAGGATCCAAAGATGGAAAACATGTCCTCTCATGAAACGAACTTGTCCATCTATCATGTTATTTCCATACCTACATATGCTAAGTCTTTCATTTCTATTCATAATAGCTTCTTTTCTTATTTTCTTCAAGGGAGGGTGGGAAAATGATGAAACTGTTGAAGAAGCTGCAGCAAGAGAAGCTGTAGAAGAAGCCGGAGTTCGAGGGGAAAAAATGGTAAATATTTTTGGTATATCACCTTTTAATAACCAGGTTATGTACATTAATGATAACTTTCGGAGTATATTTTAAATGCAGTGTTTCACTAACTAATCACTTTTCCCAAAGATCTAATACCAAAGCATATAATTGGTGAGGATGCTATGACTGTGTCAGACCTTTGGTACTTCTTTCTTAGTGGATTTAAAGGGAGAAAAAAAAATTCCTCTGATGAAGGAAAATCTCCAAAAGAAAAGAGTAAAATCAAATTTGTAGGGGAAAAGTTTTTCCTTTCAATAATTAGGTTATCAGGTGGATGGAACAAGAGAGATTGAGGAGCAAAAAGTGGAGGAGGTGAGGAAGAGAGAGTCTTCTGCTTTGTGGATACTTGGACCTTAATATTAAAACACTAGGTGAAATCTAATTATTCGAATACTAACTTATGAATGTATAAATGTGTACACCTACTGGCTCATGAATAAGATACCTTTGCATCCTTGACCAACTTCTAGGCACATTTCCTACGACTGCCTCATTTAGCTTGTTAAACAACTTGTAGTTTGTACCTTTTAGACGTGTTAACCCAAGTCCTAGCAACATTTTTACACTACAACCACAGTTCTTCGTTAAACCTAACTAACCTCTGTAATCTCTGGGTTCAGGATTTTATAGGAGACTATCACTTCAAGAGTAAAACACATCAAGATAATTGTTGCCCAGAAGGCTTATGTAAAGCTTCGATGTTTGCCTTATTGGTTAAGGAGGAGCTTGAGTCATGGCCAGAGCAGAGCACACGAACAAGAAGTTGGTTAACTATACCGGAAGCAGTTGAGAATTGCCGGCACAAATGGATGGGAGAAGCTCTAGAGCAATTTTCAGTGTGGGTTGCAGATTATAAAGAGAAGGATTCAGCTGATCAAGATTAATTTGCTATGTGCATAAAGAGAAACTTCCATGTAACAAACCTCAGGTTTTCTTTAACTAGCTGTTCGAAAGAAGATTAGAACATTTCAGGATAAAAGAGCAACTTATTTTGGTATGTGACCGAGTCTTGCGTATGTTTCTGATCTCCGATGCTTTTATTTCAGGGGGCTAATTCATATGATTTAGTGCTTTATAAATTAATTTTTGTATCATTCTTTTTAGAAGGTTTGGCTGATTAGGTACACTCATAATCAGTTCTTGCGGTTTTAGAACTGGTAAATTATTGACGAACTGCTGAGTGGAAAAGTTAAATTAGTTTTAACGACTTAAAAAGCAAGTTATGGTACAAAGTTGTCTATTTGTTATATAATAGACATTTGATAACAATGCTGATGTTAACATAACAATGCCAACTGAAGTGAGGGCATTGCATCAATGGTCTTCACATTTTGACAAAGAAGAAATTCTTCCAGTCCCAGAACAGAGTAACAATAATCTTGAATCCATACTGGTACTGTTACATAGGCTGTCATCAAAATCAAACTGATAACCCATAAATTTGCAACAATAACATTTAACATTCTCTATCGGATCAGTAACCTGGCTCCCAGATGCTTTTATTCCACAGTCCTGGACACTTCAACAATTGCTTCAACCCTGAAAAGTAAACAATTTGGAAAAGGAAGTTAGGGGGAGGCAACAAAATGTTAAGAGGTTAGCCTCATTGTTAAACACTTTGAAAAACCATATTGACAGGCAATTTAAGACGAGGAAAAATTATGATGAGAAACAAACTAATTTCTTATGGAGTCTGTGTCTTGTTAATCTCTACACGTACTTGCAAACTTGAGCACACAACGTCCTTGTCAGTACTCCATTTTTTGTCTTTCCTTAACAAATTGTCTAGGATACTGGTTTTAGCTGTGAAGACCGTAAAGAAGACTGAGGATTGAGTAATCAATTCCACGGCGATGTCATCCTCATGATTATTGCTCCAAAAACAAGGCTTATCTGCTCGTTCCATTGTCCCCAGCAGTTCAAGCCAGCTTCACCTCTATTCCAGATAGAATTCAAGTTTATCAGGAAAAGGAATAGGGAAATGAAAGCAAGTAACAAGGAATCATCTTTTTTTACCTCTCTCATTTAGGAATTGCATTATTATACTATATCTCTAGGGATGAAATGATTTCAACTTTAGAGATTCAGCTTTTATGACGAGCTGCTGAAATACTTAACGCTGTTTCCTGGAATGGCATCTGTGCTGTTTATCATATAAATAAGGCACACTAGCCTCCTACAGCTGAACTCAATTTAGTACGAGTTATAATGAACTAAATTTGATTATATAGCTAGATCTAGATTCTAGCAAGTAAGAAACATGTTTGCACTTCTTTTGTTGTGTCAATCCTCATTGTCCGGAGCTTCCATTTGTTTCTTCGTTCTTTCATGCAGACCAAAATATGTGGCTCCAAGTTGAAGTTCCTCAATTGCTTTGTGTCGTTTCTGAAAACCAGATTCATACCACTCTCCGAGTCCCTGCTCATGATGACCAGTATGTAATTCACTTATTTGATGAGAGAAGTGCAGTGGTGCTCCCATTATCTATTCGACAGGCAGGGAACTTTTTATTTGCTTACGCTTCCAGGTGCTTTGGCTGAACTTTCATGACCATAAATTTAGATACTGGTTAACTGCGGAGTCCTGAACCTCTTATATTTAGATGTGCTCGCTGCTGCGAATCATTAGAAGGCAGAAAGCATGGCAATTCTTATTTTATATGCTTAAACTTGAATGAGATTTTGATTCAACGTGATATGCAGGGAACTCTTTATGAATTTTGACCTAATCGCTGTCCCAAAATTAAATGAGAAAAAGATAAAATTGAAGATGCACGTCAAATTTCTCAGGTATACTATTCTACAATAAAATCTTGTTAAAAGTTGTCTTCGCCATAATCTCAAAACTTGAGTATATATCCAAAGAAAGTAACCCAGTTTCAAGTCAAGAGTCCAAAAAGCAGAGTTCGTTTGCCGTGATCTTGTTGGAAGTGAGTTTTGGGTGTAGGACCAACTGTCGCATTATATACGTACATATTTGACCATATCATCAGTTGCGTTGGATTCCAAGAATGGGCAAGAGGATGAGACAGAAGCGAGGAAAATAGCGAATTCTACAGAAGGCAAAGAGCGTGATGTGGGTAACTGTCTTAGATAGGTGCCTATTTCATTCAAATAAGCATGCGGTTGACGCACTCCTTTGCATCCCTTCAATGGGGTGGGTGGAGTGGTTGCCATTACATACATACATACCACTGTAAAGTTGCTGCAAGTAGTTATTTTATACATTTTGGTTCATGCTGCAATTACTATAAAACAACGTAAACACCCAATAGAAATCATGCCGCAATTAGTAATATGTATAAAAAATTAAAAACAAGGCATGGAAGAAGTTGTTCTTCAATTTGATTCATCCCTTCCATTCTTTCTATTCAGGTCACGTGCTGTTTCGCATGTCAGAAATCAACATGTCGGTGGCACACGGGTTTAGCCATTTAGCTGCAGGGACTCCATGAAGTTGTGGCTCAGATTCAAGGACCTACTGACATAAGGGCTACTTTGAAATTCCTGCCTGAGTAGTCGGCAACTTAGCCGACTTGCTCACTCATGAACAAATTATATACCTCTAATTAAGCGGTGAAATGAACTTAAAAGTCTTTTGATCTGATAATATCGAATTTCATACTGTTCTACTACTTGACAGAATCTCTACCAGGTAACACGATTGTGGCTCTGGCAACAAAGAAAGACGGCTATAAACATCTATTGCTAATAAGAACTTGGTTAACTATATGAAGATAATATCTTTTATTTGATTAATATGCATTTAAATCCTAGCAAGCTCCGACCCTTTTTCTCTTCTTTAGAAACTGATGAAAAAATTATCTGAAGATAACTTTAATTAAAAATTTGTTTGGACTGTTAGTGGACAAAATCTTGGCCTTCAAATTTGCAAGTGCATAATCTTCAACAGGCATGTAGGGATGAACACCTTATAGTCTACTTTTCAAGGGATGAATAGCTAAAGGCTTACACTAGTCAAGATCCTTGTAAAAACCAGACAGCATGCCTATGAGATGCAAAGTCCTTCATAGCCGGTACTTTTCACTGAGGATACAAACTATCGTAGAAAAACTAACCTTTTACGGTAAAATCCTAGGGACCATGAAGAGAAGGCGCTTATGTTTGACTAGAGATGTAAATATTTCAATTCTGCACTCATCTCTACCCTCCCTACAGAAGTATGAAAAGAATTTGTATTTACTTTGACACAAGTTGCTCTCTGCATAAAATCCATTATGGACACTAGGCCAATGACTTTGGATGGTAAGACAGCAGACTTTGTCAAATTTAGTCTAACAGAGCATATATACCAATGGGGCTCCAACTTATGTTGTTGAGCAGTAGTCATGTCATGTGCCAACAAAAACTTTTGAAGTCAATTTAGAACGCCTAATTGAAGAATTTGTGAACCATGAACGGGACTCTCTTTTAGTTCGTGCATTCCATACTGGTATCGTCCATTTGAAGACCTTTTCGTTTCTTTTTACCTGTGATTGAATTTTAACGTACTTCGTTTTAGTGTCATACCAATTCACAAACATATACTTGTATCAGTTCTAAATTGAAATGGATCAACAATATTGAAGGCACTGGCAGCAACTTATCAAAAGCAAGTCTAAGCAGATACATTTTTCCATTCTTTTGA
The DNA here is from genome assembly GCA_025504935.2 of Erythroxylum haughtii. NCBI lineage: Eukaryota > Viridiplantae > Streptophyta > Magnoliopsida > Malpighiales > Erythroxylaceae > Erythroxylum > Erythroxylum haughtii. The sequence continues at coordinate 242,187 of JANSVB020000013.1, forward strand.
ATGTTGTATTTACACACAAGTCCAAAATTCCTAAATGCTCTAATGAAACTGACATACTATATAAAAGGTTCATCGCTTTTCAGTTTGATTATCCCGGAACACTTTTCCTGAGATGGCTGCTGCAAGTGCTGAAGTAAATTTGGGATCTTTCGTTAAGGAAGAGGCCATATGTTCCACCAAAAAATGTCGAACTTCTGGCGCATCCAATCTTGGTACTGAATTTTTGACATCTGTGCTGGACTTGGATTCTATTAGGTCAAGATTGATAGTTGGTCCAGCTGAGGCAAGTGAAGTAGAACATGGCACTGAGCCAAGGGTCAGAGTACGGTTTGAACCTGATGTTGCCTCCATTTGTGCGGCATTTGTATGGTTGTGCTCTCCTTCATAAGTTGCAACCAAGATGGATTGATCTTCTATACTTCTTTGCACCTAAAGAGAAAAATAATCTGATCAGATGACTTGTAAAAGGACTCATCGGATCATAGGAAAATACACTTCACTGGTTTTATCATTAAATGATAAGCAACAATATAGTTAAGTGATACAGCAAACTTAGTTAAAAGCAGGTGACCATCAGCATTCAGCAGACCTTTTCTCTACTTGCTTCTAATGCATTTGCTAATTGAGGACAGACCGAGGCATTCCAGGAAGATTCATGTTATATATCTCAAACTTCTTATACACTAAGAAACTGAACTTATGTAGCAGGAGAACGACATAGAGCTATAATGACTGCTCACCTTCTTTTTGACAGGGCAGCTTGGAGCAAACGAGCACTTGAAGTAAGCTCTTGGACAAGGGTTGTCTCTGGTGACTTTTTGGCCATATTTCCTCCACTGGTATCCATCCTTCACAACCTGCAAGTAAGCCCTTATCAATAAATGAAGGCATAAATGTAGGAAAAAATAAGTAACCGTAGAAACGATGAAATCCACTGTTTCTTTATCCATTTACACATGATTCTACATCCTAATGAATGTGAACTTACCAGACTCGTGTCTGATGTTTCTGTCTTGACATAAACCCTTGAAATCTTTGCTTTGATAACTTCTTCTCTTTGTCTCTTGGGAGATTCTTCATCTGTTGAGCTGATTTCAGAATTTCCATTCATATCAACATTGTTATCATTGTTGCTGCTGTTTCCAGACTTCCTTTTTCTAGAGTTAACAACCTCGATGTCCTGATTCTTACGCTTGTACTCCATTAACTGACTTCTCAAAGCATTGTAATTCTCACACACTACCGTCAGCATCTCAGTTAGCTTCTTGTTCTCTGCGTTAACCCGGTTCAGTTCCTCCACTAAAGCACCAGTCTGTAAGTGAAAGTACAGATAATTCAGCTCCAATACAAAAAGCAACAAAGACAAATATTCTTGATTTTTTTTCACTATTTTTCATCAACTTATTGAATTCTCATCTAAATAGGCAAACTAGTAGTCCTGAAATTGGATATTCACAAGTTTAAAGATGGAAACTTGCAAGGGCCACTCGTTGAATTCTTTTTTTGGGGGACAAAAACTGCAACTTGTTGAATTCATTACTAAATAAAAGAACTGCAATTTGGGAATCGTTGGAAAGTTGCGTTCGTTTTCTGGAAGATAACTTGAATCCTGGAAATTTTTTCAATTTTATGTTTAGTCACATAAACAAAGACACAAGAAATGAGCAAAATTTCAGTTTCTTTGTTATTGCATGGACGAATGATTCTCTGTCTTCAGCACAAATCCAGTTTTCGAAAAAAAAAAAGGAAAAGAAAAAGATCACCAGGTACCAGTAGAGATTGGATAAGAAAACACGACAGAAAACAATATGCTAATCCATATCATAAATAAACCAAAAAGAAAATGATCCCAGAAAGTTATATTCGGAAACTGACCTGTTCTTTGACAGAAACGTTGTTCTTCCTCGGGCGTTCCATCAAACTGGCATCCATCTCTTTGGCCAATCCAAACCTGTCAGTTCCCATCTCGTGCCCTCTAAATGGATTACAGTTAAGATCCAAGGAAGTATCAACCCACGAAGAATAATCCATATCCACAGGTAAAGATGAACTAGCAAGCCTCCTTCTGAATCTTCCAGAAGACCAAAGCAGGACCTAAAAGAATGCTTCGAGACTCGCTCAAATTTGACCAACTGGATAACTCTTGAGATAAATTGTTAACCGATCAACAACCTGAGTATACAACCGTGTTGAAACAAATGAATGGAAGCAGGTGGATATATATAGGAGTCCAGGATCTAGTTGTTTCAAGGAAACACGGTGGAAAGTCATGGAGAGAGAGATAAGAGACACATGTTCATTTGCTCACGTGAAAAGCTAGCATGACCTCGATAACTTTGTACTTATTATGTGGAGAATATTATATAACAAATTAAAGAGTGAAGAAGACGGGAGGCGGTGTTGTTTGAAATTCCTGGCTTGTGAAACAATTTTGTCAAAGTCAAGCCCACCACAAAAGCATTAAACTAATGGTTTTGCATGAGTGTCTTTTCTTCTCCTTTTTGTTTCTGAGAGAGCTTGTGACATGTAGAAGTCTAATGTTGACCCAATTCTGACTACGTCTGTGCCTCAACTCATTATATCTCTTGCCCTCTTCACCCTCTTTACACTTGGCTAAGTAATTTAATCACTGCATATGTTGAAAACACTCTATAATTTTGATGAGACATTTTAAAAAACTTGTACTACTTGACCTAATAGAAGAAACTATGACCCTAGAGTTCGAGTAAATTCGCCAGCTTCCTCACTCACTTCTTGTTTCTTCTGAAATTGTTGCTTACTTGATTGCTAAAAAATTAGGATGAGAATTACTATCTTAGTTGTCACTAAAGGTTCAAACTTGATTCAATATATAATAAACAACAGAGACATTGATAATCATTTTTTCACCCTTCAATCTACCTTTACGCAAGCTGTCATGCATTTATCATCGAGGGGACTACATTAGTTTGCTTTCCAACCACGTTATTTGAAAGAAATTTTTCCACGTTGTGTCATTCATTATTTTAAACCTTGAAAAAGATCTTTAAGCAACGAAAGCATGTTGTTTCCATGCATGTAAACAGTATTATTGATTAGGTTCGTATCTGCTTTTGCTTCTACTTGATGAAGTGGTAAAAATGTTTCATTTAATGCTAGAAAAGTAATGATAATCCGACTATGTTTGTTTTTGTAAGGCAGTGCAAACTTACATAGGTTACTGCCAATGCTATAAAAGATTGTATTATTAAAAAAAAAAAGAAGACAATAAGCTCTCAACAGTTTGCAATTATCAAGCGACAACTCGCATTCCACACCTTGCAGTGGAGGGTTTATAAAATAAACCCACCCTCCTTTCTATGCATATGCTCGATATATCTGATATGTGGTGATTGTGATAAAGTAATTTTTGAGGTATTTTTAAGAAATATTTTTTTTAAGAGTTAATGAAAAATAGTGATGATATTGTCTTAGGAATAATAAATTTAAGAAATACTTTGTACGTGAGTGACATTGTTTTGTTGTGTCATTTTCACTCCTTATATCTGCTAATTTTTTATTAATGGAAGATTTATTCAGAGTTTAGCCCGTGGACATAGTCCGAATTAAGGGGTAAACTATATTAAATTTTTGTGTATTCTTTCCTTGCTTATTTTACTTGTGAGATATGATTCACTAGTTTTTTTCCAATATGTAGTATCAGAGCTAGGTTCAGTTTTGTGTCAAAGGATTTCTCATTGAAGATGGAGGCAAAAATAAATAAGAGGATTAGCCTAAATGACTCCAAATACCACATATGGAAGAATAAGATGAAAGATCTTCTATTCGTCGCAAGAATGTATTTACCGGTATTTATCACAGCAAAACTTGAAAATAAATCGAGCAAGGAGTGGGTGTTTAAGCATGAGCAGGTGTGTGGTTTTATTCGGCAATTTGTCAAAGATAATGTATATAATCATATCTGCAATGAGACTCACATATGGAAGTTGTAGAAGAAGCTCGAGGAGTTGTATGTCAAAAAAATCGATAACAATAAATTATTTTATTTGACAAATTAGTACAAATAAAATATTGAGAAGGTATCGAGCAAATCACTTTAATGAATTTCAAATGATTGTGAATCAATTATTAGGAATGGGCACAAAGTTCAATGATGAAGTATTTACCGTTTTCTTACTTACCTTATTGCCACAGTCTTGGAAGACTTTGAAGATTTCAATTACCAACTCTACAGTTGATGGTGTTGTTAACATGAAATCTATAAAAAGTAAAATTTAGAATAAAAAGATGAGACAAAGATTACAGAGTTCGGCCTCTTCAATACAGTCAGAAGTTCTAGTCACAAAATCCAGGAGAAGAAGCAAACCTGGAGCCCTAAATTCTAGAGATAAGAGCAGAGGAAGATCAAATAAATATGCAAACATTAACTGCCTTCACTGCAAGAAGAAGGGTCATATTAAAAGGTTCTGTTGGAAGTTCGAAGAAGAAAAGAGAAAATTCAAAGAAGTCAAGAAAGATGATAGTAGTGCTGATGAACATGCATCGATGGCTACCACCATTGATGACTTTTACATTGTTTCATATGATAATGATGTGAATAGTGCATCATGTGAGTTCAACTGGATAGGTGACAATAGTGTCATTATTCATCCCACATCACATAAATAACTTTTCTCATCATATAGACAAGGAGATTTTAGTGTCGTTAAAATGAGAAATAGCGGTTTGGTCAAAGTCATCGGAAAAGGTAATTTTTACTTGGAGACAAAAATGACATGAGATTGCCTTTTAAAGATGTCAGGCATGTTCCTGATTTTTGCCCAAATCTAATCTCTATCAACATATTTGATGATGATGGTTTTTACAGCACTTTTAAAGATGACAAATAGAAACTTAGTAAAGGCTCCTTGGTAATCGCCAAAGGTGAGAAGTGCTCAAAGTTATATGTGATGCAGGCAAAACTCTCTAATGATGTTATGAATCTAGTAGAAAAGATGGTGCAACTTAATTGTGACACAGAAGACTCGATCATATGAGTGAGAAGGAAATGACTTAATTGATGAAAAAGAATGCATTATTTAGAATTGACCAGGTGCATTTAAAGAAGTGTGTTGATTATCTTAAAGGAAAGCAAAGAGTTTCTTTCAAAAGTTTCTCTCCTTCTAGAATGAAGAATGTGCTGGATTTGGTACACTTATATCTTTATGGGCAAATGGAAAAGTCACTAAATGGTGCTCGATATAACTTTATTGATGACCATTCTAGGAAGACGTGGGTATACACCTTAAAGACTAAAGATCAAGTGCTAAATGTTTTCAAGCAATTCCATGCCTCAGTTGAAAGACAAAATGGGAAGAGCTTGAAAGGAATTCAAACAGATAATGTTGGAGAATACATTGGACCATTTGACATTTATTGTAAAGAGTATGGTATTTGACATCAAATTACTCCTCCTAAGACATTGCAGATGAATGACTTAGCTGAAAGTATAAACAGGAATTTGATGGAGAGAGTTAGATGCCTACTCTTACATGCAAAGTTGCCTAAGACATTTTAGGTTGAGGCTTTATTCACATTAGTACATGTATTAAATCACTCACCCTGCATCCATTTACAATATGATGTTCCAGAGAAAGTATAGTTAGGAAAGGATATTTCCTATGATCATCTAAGGGTATTCATCTGCAAAGCTTATGTCCATATTCTTAGAGATGAGAGATCCAAGCTTAATATCAAGGCTTACCATTGCATATTTATTGGTTATAGAGAAGATCAATTCGACTATCAATTTTGTGATCCAACCCCTAAGAGCTAATTTAGACCCATGATGGTATATTTATCGAAGATCAAGCCATTGAAGATATTAGCAAAGTGAAAAAGGATGTTCCAAGAACTAATGGTGACCTAGTGGATTTAAAGTTAATTCCTCCAAAAATGGTGCCAAGATAACTTGGAAATGAAGTTGAAAATCGCAAGCTGATCATAACTGATGATGATGCTCCTATTCAAAATCAGTCAGAAGAAGATTATGACGAAGATGATGATTAGAATCAACCACCAACACTAGAGACTACTCAGGTTCTAATAAGGAGATCTACGCAAGTAAGACAAACCTCTACTAGATACTCTAGTGATCAGTACGTATTACTTATTGATGGGGGAGAACCTGAGAATTTTAAAGAGGTTATGATAGATGAACATAAGATGAAATGGGTTAGAGCCATGTAAGATGAGATGAAGTCCTCGCATGAGAATAAAACTTTTGAGCTAGTGAAGTTACTAAAAGGCAAGAAAGCTTTAAAAAATAAATGGGTGTTCAAGATTAAGCATGAAGAACATAATCCTCTTCCAAAATTCAAAGCTACAATGGTTGTTAAAGGATTCAACCAAAGAAAAGGTATAGATTTTGACAAGTTATTTTCACTAGTTGTGAAAATGACATCCATCCGTAAAGTGTTTAGTTTATCAGCAAACTAGACTTGGAAATCAAGCAATTGGATGCCAAGACAACTTTTCTGCATGGAGATTTGTGAAAGAAGATATATATGGAATAATCAGAGGGTTTCAAGGAAAAAAAGTCAAAAAAGATTATGTGTGTAAATTGATGAAAAGTCTTTATGGTTTAAAACAAGTACCGCGATAGTGGTATAAGATACTTGAGCTAGTTATGGAGGAGCAAGGTTTTAAGAAGATTGGTCACTGTGTTTTTGTACAGAAATTCTCTTATGATGATTTTATTATCCTTTTGTACTATGTTGATGATATGTTGACTGTTGACTAAAATATTAACAGAATTAACAGTTTGAAAAATTAGTTAAGCAAGTCTTTTGTCATGAAAGACTTGGGTCTATCAAAATAGATTCTTGACATGATGATTATCAAAAATAGGGGCACCAAGAAATTATGGTTGTCACAAGAGAAGTATATTGAAAAAGTGCTTCAATGGTTCAACATGGATAAAGCTAAAGTGGTTAGTTGTCCTTTTGCCAATTACTTTAGGCTGAGTACTAAGCAATGCCCTTCGATGAATGAAGAGAAGGAAGAGATGATGAAAGTCCCTTATGCTTCTGCAGTTGAAAGTTTGATATACATCATGGTATGTACATCATCAGATGTTGCTCACGTAGTTGGAATAGTGAATAGGTTCCTTTCATATCTTGGTAAGGAACATTGGCGCACCATGAAGTGGATTATCAGATATCTATGCGGTACTTCCAAAATATGTTTATGTTGTGGAACTACTAAGCCTATGTAGACATGGCTGATGATGTTGACTTAAGAAAATCTATTTTAGGTTACTTAATTATCTTTGCAGGGAGAGCTGTGTGTCATAGCAATTGAAATTTCAGAAATGTGTTGCTTTATCCACCGCTAAAGTGGAATTTATTGTTGCAACTGAAGGATGCAAAGTGCTCCTATGGATGAAGAAGTTTTTAGATGAACTTGGTTTTCAGCAGGATAGATATTAAATATTTTGTGACAATTAGAGTGTTATTCACCTTGGGAAGAATTCCTCTTATTCAAGATCAAAGCATAATGATGTGAGATATTACTGGATCAAAGAGGTATTAGAGAAAAAGCTATTGTACCTTGAAAAGATTCATAAAATATGATGACAAAAGTTCTACCAAAAGAAAAGTTTGAGTTATGTGGATCATCTGTAGGAATGACAGTAAAGCCCATGTAGTCGGGCAAGGGAGGGTAAGTTATAAGACGATATCAACTTACATGTGGTACCACCAATGCTTTATAAGATCGTATTATTAAAAAAAATAGAAGATAATAGGCTGTCAACAGCTTGCATTTTACAAGCTAGGCTTGTAATGGATGGTCTATAAATAGACCCTTCCTCCCTCTTTCTATAGATATGCTTGATGTATGTAATATGTGGTGATTGCGAGAGAGCAAATTTTGGGTTTTTTTAGGAAATGTTTTCCTAAAATGGTAAGTAAAAAAGTAGTGAGGAATTATCTTAAGGATAGTAAAATTGGGAAACACTTTGTGTGTAAATACTACTTTTGATCATATCATTTTTCACTCTTTGAACCTATTAATTTTTTATTAGTGGAAGATTTATTCGAAGTTTGGCCCGTTAATGTAGCCCAAATTAAAAGGTGAACTATATTAAATTTATATGTATTATTTCCTTGTTTATTTTACTTGTAGGATATAATTCGTTAGTTTTTTCCAAAAGTTTTTCACAAGTTATATACGAGATTTGAGTCGTTTAGAGGAACGCCAAGCTGCTTGACTAAATAAGTATTTTAAGAGTTATTTGACTTTTGAAAATTTAATGTTTTTAATTTCACTTTTATTAAAATTTAAAAGTGAATAGAAAATAACTTTAAAACATTTTTTCCTCTTCTTTTAGGCTATGTGTTGTTGGGAGGTAATTAATGGAATGAAATGAAATATAATATTATTTCATCGTTTAGGAAGAGGATTTACAATCAAATGAAATGGAATAAGATAAAAGATGAAAGTTTCACATTACAGCACGTTCCATCCTAAACAATAAAATAAGTAATCTTCGATTTGAAGGGTTTAGAATGGAATATAAAATGCTAAACAATATTTGACTATATTACATTATAAACTCTTCTTCCAAACAACATTTTACTATATATATTACATTATAAACCTTTTTATCTCTCTCAAACAATAATTTTCTAGTATTACATCAATTATAAATCATTTCATTCTATTAAGAACTTTACATCTAATCAAATATAGCTTTAGGAGCTCCATTATATTAGTGTTCTAATTATGTGCAAGTTATTTCTCAACATCTTGTATCATTTTGTAGGGTCTAATTTAAGTTCTAAATTTTCACTTCCCATTAATTAATGAAGAAAGTTTATTTATGTAACCATATTAGAAGCTTTTGAGATACAATCAATTCACCAATTATTTTCTAACAATTGAATGCTAATTTAGCACGACCTAAATGTTTCAGCGAAGACAATATTTTTATAAAATATTGATTCAAAGCGTCAGTACTTGCATCCTGATTGGCTTGCCGTACATTAATTAATTATTGAAAAGCAGAGTATTTCTGGCACGCTGAAAAATAGAATATGGTTTTGGGGAGGCTGTCACTAAGTGAAAGTTCAACGCCTACTTCTAGAAAATTGAAAAGGCCACCGCTTCTAGTCTTTCTTAGCCCCACCTTGAATAAATTTGTCAAACTTGGTTGGCTCATCACGTACAATGTCGGTCTTCCCTTTTCCTCAATACCTTCTTCTGACAGTAAAGAACACTTGGGGTTGGGGATGTATCCATTTCAGTTTTTAGTTGTAATTTGCAAGTTCATGGCTTTAGTTTTATATGACCTCTTAAATTAGAGGAGCCTAATTTTTTACGGTCATACTTCAAATTTTAGTTTGGCATAAGATTATATATACATACATAAACCAATCAATGTAACAGAAATTAAAGCAAAAGAAACAAACGAACTAGTTTAACATGTTAGAAAAGAAGTTGGTGTGCGTCAGAGAAATGACGTCATCTCCTCAGTCACCTTCTTGACTTTTATCCAATAACTCTTTTTTATTTTTAGGATCAACGGTCAGGCGCTTAACAGTCCCTTCTCAAAGACTAAGACAACGACCAATTACCAACACGAAAATGTTTTCCCAGAATTAACAAGATGAGATCCAAATCTTTGGTCCGAGTCTTACTTCTAGAGCACATGTTGGAGACTCAGTTTTTGGCGTGCTCTCTAATTCAACAACTAGACTTTCCCATGACTTCAATTCTGCCCCTCCTATTTTTTTCTTTTTTTTTGTTGCTTAATTTGTGCTTTTAACATATTATTCTAGTCGGCTCACTCAATTCAATTTGTACTATATATACTGCATCTTTAATTTCTCCATGTTTCTTCTCTCAAATTCGCATTCATTGAATCTCCGAATAAAAACTTGATTGAAAGGAGAAGACTATTCTCAGACTATAATCACGTGATGCCGTTTTTTATAAGGAGACTGTAGACGTATAGATTATTTAGATGCTATATCATTAAATTTTATTTTCAGTTAATAATATATTATTCATCTTTCATAACGTCATCGGGACTTCTTTTAACTACTTTCCCTGAAACTGCTAATTACTAAATCAAGTTATAAGTAAGCTTTTGGTATTACTTATGCCTGAAAAGCAAGCAAAAGTATAAGGAGTTACTGGAAGAACGAAAACACAATTAGCGGAAAGTATATATGTAGCAGCAAGAGCGTTGAGGGTGTAAATGTAAATTAAATTTGGTTAGACATAGGATGTCGGTCAAGATGAGAGGACGGTGCGGGTTGAATGTGGCCGCAAATCGCAAAACTACTTCTCGATTAATAGTCAAATGGACTTGAAAGGGTTGGAGCACGTTCATGACGGTGACAATGAAACCACAAATTTGACACGTTCCTTCTCAAGTTGCACGTTAACTCATCTTTCTAGTAGCCCTGTTTTTCTTTCTCAACAATTCTTCTCTTCTAATTTGTCCTTTATACATATTATGATGATATTAATAGACTTTATATTTACTTCAGGAGCTTACATAGACATTTGAATGTGTTGCATTGCATCGCACTTTCTTATTTACTCCGAAGTTGGCCAAATTGGTCGAAGATTGTGGATATTAACTGGCCACCAAAACCGTATGGACTGCGGGTTGAAAGTTGAAGCCAAATATTTTAGGTTCAACAACTACCAAACTTGCCGTTCCCTTTCTTTTCCATTTCTTAGTTGTCAACCATAAATGTGGCATTCAAACTAATTTGTGTATTATCATTAATTTATTTTTTTATATTAAAAAAATAAAATTAACTTTCTTAAAAAATTAAGATACAATTAAAATAATAATAATAAGAATAAAACAAATATAATTAAGAGTTTATTGTCTACAAAAGCGGCTTGCTTTACTTGAGAGGGAACCAGCACCAACATATATATTTGAAAACTTTGGTGTTTCACATACACAGCGTTATATTTTTATGGCCAGACAAACCCATCCATATATGGAAATTTGGGTTCATCTAATATACACAAAAGAATCTTGAATATACGTTAGCATTATAGATGTTGGAAAAGAAAGCTAACTTGATTCTGTAAACTCTTCCCATTGGAGTCTACTATTCAGATAATGTGGGATAATGATGCCTTGGTTAGTTTTTGTCGGTTTTGCGCAACTGGAATTGGGTCAAAGTCTTCTTAAATGGTGGGGGGGTATATTTGGAACAGTAATGGTACTAACTCTGCTCTAACACGGAAGTGGTACAACGTTTTCAATGAGTCCAGATCTTCTATCCAATATTATAGTATTTTATTGTGTCCAATAAATCTCAGTCATTTATTTATGTAGGTCTCATGTAGACTTCACGTGGGGCTCGTAAAATAAATGGTTAAAATTTTATGAGACAGAATAAGACAGAGTAATATTAGACAGAATATCTTGTCCTGTTTTCAATACATGTTAGAATAGGATAAGAACAAGATAAGATCGTCACTTTTCTCTTAGGACAGTCCAATCACAATTTGCACAACGTCAAAGAAAAGCAATTCACAGATTTCCGAAGGCCCAATAACAAGAACAAAGAATCAAATAATATATATGATAAGAAAGTAAATCATACATTAGATATACGTGAAAAGCCTTCCAGAAGGAAAAATTATGAGCTAAATTGACAATTAAATCTCATAATTTTAAATAGAAACTTACAATAATTTAAAGTTTCCAAGTTATTGACTATAAGTCATTTCACTAAATTTCAATATTAAGTATATGTTGGAACCCCAAATCAATAACACTCTCAATCTAATCCTAAAACAAACACTCAAAAAATAATTTATAACTAAAACTATTAATTAAAAAATGAGAAAGACCTATCGATTGAATCTTACCCTCTTTTTTTCCTTTTTATACTACATTGGGGACTCTGAAGGGCACATAGAAAAAGAGCGACAAGCAAA
>JANSVB020000013.1:326694-338362 GCA_025504935.2 Erythroxylum haughtii
GTGGGTTTCATGTTTATAGTTGAATAATAAGTCATTAAAGATTTTCCCAAATTTAACCTTGAAATTTTGGATTTTCTTCGTTTCTTTTTCATCTTTTTAATTCAAATTCATCTCTAAGGTGTTGAAAATCATTTGCAAACAACTATAAGACAATTCCATTAATTTTGAATAATAATTTCAACACATTACAGAGAATTAAGTACAAAATAAGCACAAATTGATAACTTAACAAATTCCCCCACACCAAACCTTTGCTCGCCCTCGAGCAAACATGTCAAACCACTACACTCTATCAATTCATCCTTCTCATAGCTAATTTGATAAGTAATTAAAAAAAGATATTTTCCTATTGTTATTAAATTTTCGCGATAAAATTTATTAGCTATAGTAATTGTTTCATCTAAATTTTGTGATTGTAAAGGAATTCCTAATTTAAGGTGGGTATTAAATTTAATTTTTCATAAGTTAAATTTCCATTCATGATTCTGATTACTTGGTTTTTTTAATTAGTCATTCTTTCATCAATTACAGCCATTCTTATAGGAGAATCTATTCCTTCTTGAAAGGTAGATTTTAACAAAATTTGAATTGTAAAAAGATGTATATATCCAATTTTATAAGCTTAAGGAACTTGAGAGATATTCAAAAGGATTAAATAAGAGGATTTACTTTTTTGAGAATACTTTGAATTGGATAGAGAGTTGATGATAGTAGGATTTAGAGACAATAATATTAGTCAAAGATTAACCATACCTTAGCAGTTGGCATAGTGATATTTTAAAAGTAGTTTGCAAACATATAAAAAGACTACATGGTTAATCTTGCAGTCAGTCAAGTGCTGACATCACGTGAATTATTTTGTCATTAATTAGATCTAGATTTATTATGATTCATGTCCTAATAAATCTAGGATATGATCTATTAGTTATCTAGTCACCTTATTTGGTTCTATACTTTTTAATAGTTAAAATAAATTTCATTGAATGGCCTAGAGGCCCACCAGATAATACAAGGTTGTTATAGTTTTAAGGGACATGAATCTAAATAGAGGATCAGCCTCTTAACAAAACAAAGCTAGTATTGATGCTAGAGCAACCAAGATAGAAGTTACAGTAGGCCCTAATTACATTTCATGGAGAAGCTTAAACTATTGGTTGCTTGATTAGAAATTAGTGTCTCCCTAAACCAAAAGCAATTCCTATTTATCACCGTATACTTTGTCATTGTGTACATCTCTGAAGATCCCTTGATTTCTTTCAAACCAAATTGAGTAAACTGAGTAGGAAAATATTAGTCTTAAGAACTTCTTATCATCCCTGATTCTTTTGTAGATATTTTCAGAAGAATACATTTTCTCAATCAAATATGTGTAGTTTACGATTTTAGGTTGTAACTTACAAAGAAAACATACTTGATCAATGTTTCCTTTTAATCTATCATTGGTTTTGGGTATTCCTCTGGCTGTTAGCTAAGTTACAAATGATGCCTTAGGCATTATAGATTTCCACACTATGTTATACTAGGAAGTATTCAAATGTTGAGGTCTTAATGCTTTCAACAAGAAGAGTTGGAGAAATCCCTATTTACACTGAGAGACGAGATTAATCTATCCTTATTCAGGGAGTTAGGCATGTACCTTGTGACAACAGCTAAAAATATGTCAGCCCCTCTACTTGAAATGATCCATTCAGTATTAATAATTATGCAACATACCTTGGATTGGATTGGTCATCTTCTCAGCAGATTAAGCATATCATCTCTCTCAATCAAACGACTTTAGGTAGACCATTTATCAAACTACTTCTGAGAGTCCTCCCCATTACCAATATGCACTTTAATGAGAGGGTAAATAATTTGCCTATGCCTTAGAATATTTATGAAAGGACAAGAATATTCAATTTTTCCACCAACTGCCAAAAAAATGAGGTTATTTAAGTAATAAGCCTACATCTATTTGCTCCAAAAAGCCTCCCTAACATTTAGAAGCTTCCAAATCTTCTTAGAAATAATCTTAGTTTGGACTAGCTAGAATGAAGTGAATCCTAGCCCTCCCTCTTATTTTCTTTAGCACAGGTAATCCCATTTCATCTTAGCACCCTTGTATACTTTAGTTTTTCCAAAACAAAGGACATTCTTCATACATTTTTGGTAGAGCTATTTATGAACTTTCATGTAGATGAAGATTACTAAGAACTGATAAAATGAGTTGAACTCTCCCAGCTTGGGAAAGAAATTTGTTCTGCCGTGCAATCTATATAACTTAGTTTCTTAGAAGATATGGGTACCCAAAATACTTAAATGGGAGGTTTTGAATACTTAGACTAAAAGTGTGCTTCAGTCTCTCAGAGTTAGTGACATCCCAAGAGAAATACATCCCGCTTTTCTGATAGTTAATTTCCAAACTAGATAGTTTATAAAACTCCATGAGGGATTTGTGCAATATTGTAAGAGATTTTGAATCTACAACACAAAACATCATTAAGGCATCCGCAAAACTAAGGTGAGTAAAGCGTAAAGCTTCACATTTATGATGGTAATAAAAACCTGAACTTCCCTCAATGTTAGAGCTAATAATTTTGATAAGGATTTCCACATATATAGCAAAAAGATATGAGGATAAGGGATCACCTTGATTTATCCCTTTTGAGCCTTTGAATAACCTGATGGGGAACCATTTAGAGAATGCTATATGACGGTGTTGAGATGCACTCTTAGATCCAAGAAACAAATTTTAGGGAAAACCAAACCACTCTAAGCTGCTATTAATGAAACTCTAGTCAAAAGTATCAAATGCCTTTAAGAAATCGTGGCATATCCTCTTATTACTTTCTTTGAGTTATAGTCCTTTATATGCTTTTGCACTAAAAGGGTGTTCTTTGAGAATTCTTTTCCATGTATAAATGCACTTTGTGAATGATTCACCAAAGACTTGATAGGGATCTTTAGTTTTTTAGTTAATAATTTAGTTATCACCTTATAAACTGTGTTGTAGCTAGACACAGGTCTAAAATCATTTAAGTAGATAGCACGAGCAACTTTATGTATAAGATAGATATGGGTTACATTTAACCCCCTTTAATGTTCTCCTTATGTGAAGGAACTCTTGCACAATATTAGTTAGTAGACTGCCAGTGATATTCCAAGAAAAATGAAAGAAAAAAGCATTGTAACCATCTAGTCCTGCTGTTTTCCTTGAGAGAGAAGAATGTTTCTTTAATCTCTTGATTTTTAACTTATAGTTGTAATGAATCCATATTGGATACTAAAAGAGGCCCAATCACCTCTACTAGGTCTTATAGATAAATCTTACGAGTTTTGTTTGATGCCAATAAGTCTATCTAGTAATTGGTAACCAAATTTTCAATCAAAGATGCATCAAATATCAACTGTCCATTGTTGTGAAGAAGAAAATGAATCTTATTAGAATTCTTTCAGGCTAAGATGGAATTGTAGAAGTACCTTAAGTTGGAATCCCCCTCTTTTAACCATAGGTTCCTTTCCTTCTGCATTAGCAGTGAATTAATTATATTCTGCCATTGCTTTAATATATTCCTACAGTTTCTTATTTTCCTCAATTTTGAAGTTTTGATTATGTAGAGGGAGGTATAAAGCCCTTTGCTCATCACTAAGATCTTCCTTACCTTTTTATATTCTTCTTTTTTATTAACATTCCTATTTTGAGAAAGATTTTGAGTTTAGTTGTTAATCCATGTAGCTTCCTCATCATCTGGAAAGATTTATATCCTTGGATACCACTATTTAATGTATCACTGAACAACTCCTTAAAACCATCCTTGTTAGCTAGGAATTTAAAATTTTTGAATAGTCATTAATCTTCTTTATGGTGAAAAGATCACTAACCTCTATGAAGGATTGATTTGAGCAAAATAGGGGTCCAAACAGTACATGAGAGAGTGGAAGGGAGTTAATCCATCTTTGATTAGCTAATACCCTATCAAGTTTCTTTTTGATCAGGGACCCGTCTTAGAGAGATTAATTCTGTTACCCTATTCCTCATAAGGAGCTAGGACACAATTGAAACCCCCAACTAAAATCCAGGGATTAACCATCATATTTCTTATGGTTCCTAAGTCATCCCATAACTAAGCTCTTTGGAACTCAAATTTGGAACTATATATGATTGTCACTTCGAATAATAGGGTTGGAATTTCGATTTTGCAAAGAAGATGAACATATTGAATTGAAAATTTTTGTATGGATACTTTAACTTTCTCCTTGATAAAAACATATATGATCCTTTAATTGAAATGATGTAGATGATTGGAGCCATACTCCCAATTTTTACCTAGAAATTTCACTGAATCCTAGAATTTGTAAGCCTTTATCCTAGTCTTAAGCTTCCCTACTAGGAGAGGTTGTTTACTCAAAGTAATTTCCCTTGTCACCTGCTTTTTATTGTGCTCATTCATGCCCCTAATATACCATAATTATCACTAGTGATAGTTTCAACCTCATTTTCAGGACCTGTGTTCTCATTTGATGCATTAAGATCTTGTTGTTTTTATAAAGTTAAAGCATCATACATAAATAAAAGAGAAACAAGAAAAGGCAAACATCATACGTAAATAAAAGAGAACAAAGAAAAGGTTTTGTCGTAGAACACCATAATATTATTGATAGCAACAAGCTCATTATATAGAGCTAAAATGTAATAGAAAATCTTAGATATTTGCTAAAGATCACAATAATATCTCTAAACTTATTCCTAAAATCAAGCACTAAATATCATTATCAAATTTGCCTAAGATCTTATTAATTTGACCATTTATTTCATAAGAATCTGCAACCTAAGGGATTTTCCAACAAACTCCTCCTTGCCTTAGGAGTTACAGAGTTTTAATGTCAAAATAAATCATCCTCTTGATGTACTGCTTTTGCCTCTTCATTTTGTGACTTGCAAATATTTTCTATGTGCCCAATTTGTCCACATTTTCTGTATTTGATATCAGGCCTCCACCAACATTTTCTTTGTGGGTGATTTGTTTTTTTACAATGCGGGCATGGTGGAAATGAATCATCATTGTTTCTGTTATTGTTGTTGTCGATTTTGTTGAAACTCTTATTTTTGTCTCCTCCTGAATTTTTTTCTTTTCTTTGTGCATCTTGATTTGAGTCATTGTAAGATTTGTTGGCAATGGAGGCACTTCATAGTCTTCCTCCACAATTTCCCAAACATCCATAGCATTAAGATGAGCTTTCATTCAAATAGCCCAAACTTGATAGTTTTCACCATAAAAAATTGATGGTCGTCTTGAGACAATTGTGATTCAATCTCCATTGCCTGAAGATGATTGTAATTCTTGTTGTAATTTTAAGTTGTAAATCAGGTTTATGTCTTGGTTTTGCTTATCTCATAAGTCCCTCAAGACAAATGCTTTGATACTATGTTGTTTTTATAGAATTGAAGCATCATACGTAAATAAAAGAGAAGAAAATAAAAAGTTTTGTCGTAAAACACCATAATATTATTGATAGCAACAAGCTCATTATATAGAGCTGAAATGTAACATAAAATCTTAGATATTTGCTAAAGATCACAATAATATATCTAAACTTATTCCTAAAATCAAGCACTAAATATCATTATCAAATTTGCCTAAGATTTGATTAATTTGACCATTTATCAACCTAAGAGATTTTCCAACAGTTTCTGGACTTGTAGAATGTCCATTATCCACTAGCTGAATATTTTGAGTATCCTTCACCTCATCAGACTCATATTCTGAAATAACTTCATGTGACGGAGCTGGAGATTCCTTAATATCCATTAGCTCAGCATATAGCCCATAAGTAAATTTCTTTCCTGTATGTTTCTATTCCCTTTTTCCCGGTTGGATTTCTGTTTTGACTAGTTCCCCATCCAAATCCAGCATAACATTCAACAGTTCAGGCAACTCCTCTTTCAGATTTACCTCAATGCATATTCTGGCAAAACATATTTTCTCCATCTTCTCTGTAACTGAGTCAAACGCTAATGTATTTCCCACAGAGCTCGTAAGGAAGCTTAATCCATCTAGAGCGCAGTACTCTAGTGGGATGTTGCGGAAGTTAATCCACAAGGGTATAGTCTCCTCTCCCGACCTATCAATCTCCAGCCAAGGCATTCATCTTTGAACAAACATAGGTTGACCCCCAACATGTCAGGGCCAGCTTCCATCACCTTTTTCAAGGATTCTCCATCTGAAAAATAAAATAGAAAAGTGTCCTCAGTCAAAAGAACCTTGTTGACACCTTTGCTACGGCACCTGACATAATCCCAATTCTGTATATGCGGGAAGGCTGGTCTTTTGTCGACAAAATAACCCACCATCGTGTTATTTCGGTGCTTGGCTTCCTCCTGGAGTAACTCCATAAGTGGAGAAACAATACCGTTGCTGACAGTTGATGGAAAGTGTTTGGGCCTCACTCTCTAAGATTGAGCAGCAACCACCCTACTCTATATTCTCTTAGGTTTTGCATCCCTAGCCTCCTAGAGAGAAGGGAAATGGCTTCCCTCCAAGTTTGAGGGATTATCTCCATGTAAGCCTCCCTCGGAGGCCTCCATAATTTCCCCCAAAATAGTAGCTTACCAGTTTATCCAACATTACCTTGCTAAAATAGGAAAGTCGCCAACATAACTTCGAAGCACCCTCCAATTGCCCTCTCTAATAGCCCTCCAATCAGCTTCTTTCTCTTCTTCAGTGCTGGAGAGTTACTGTTTACGTCACTATAATCTACAGTGAACGTGGAGATCCTCGTTACACCTTTCTCTCTCGCGCACAAAGTTTCGCTCCTGTTCACGGTGTTTTACCAGTCGCTCTCGCTCTTGTCAATCGGATATCTTTATCTATCGATTTGCATATTTATTTTTGTCAGCATTTTTTGTTGTTAAATATTTATTACTGTTAAATCTTGTTTTCTGAAGAACTCGCTTTCCTGGTACTCTCGTTCCAGTGGAGTGGTTTTTAGACTTGGCTGGTTTATGGATGTATTCATCTTGTACTTCATCTGGTATTGGTTTTAATACATTATATTCTTCACTTAAAAAGAAAAAAGAAAATAATAATGAAGCTGGCCACCTCCGTTTATATTAATATTACCAAAATAGAATCTTATCCTTCCAACTTATGAATATTCAATACGTTGGAATTGCAAGGATTAATGGTGATTTTTGCCTGGACATTATGAATGATTGTCCTCTTTCTTTCTTTCTTTTTACAAAAGAAAGAAAAAACCAAAACTAATTACAAGCTAACTAGCGCATATTTTGGCGGTGCAATGCGCATTGTTTGTTCCGGTGAATTAACTTTGACACAGTTATCGAAGGCTCCTGAAGAATGTGCAATCTTGGACTGACTAGAGTTGTGATTGAGGCCAGGTGATCCGCACACTGATTCCCTTCACAATGAACGTGCTGAAGTTGTACCTCCCAAATTCGTTGGAGTAATCCTCGAATACCTATCACTAAAATTTGCTCATAAGATAAAGTTGTATTGGATGAAGACTTTTCGTTCTCAACCCATACATTGACTTTTCGTGCAGACCTTTCTAGATTTTGTATAGGCAGTATGGATGATAGTCCAAACCTGGACTTTAAGTTTAGTGCAGATCCTTTGACTTTTCGGTTCCTTTTCTGTAGATTTGCTATTTAAGTGGCAACTTAATTGTTGTACTACTCTTGGTTAAAAGAAAAGAGAAAGAGTTATATTACAAGTGAAGTTGGAATTCTAATTCTGAGTCTACAATTCTGGC
The DNA here is from genome assembly GCA_025504935.2 of Erythroxylum haughtii. NCBI lineage: Eukaryota > Viridiplantae > Streptophyta > Magnoliopsida > Malpighiales > Erythroxylaceae > Erythroxylum > Erythroxylum haughtii. Next base: position 334,447 of record JANSVB020000013.1, read on the forward strand.
ATATGTCTTAAAGTTGTCATCACGATATATTAGAATTCGGCTAACATTACAGACCTAAATATTATAATAAATTTGGTTGGATCGGTCGTGCTAGGCCCAAGTCTAGACTCAGAACGGCGCATGGGCCGATCAGCCCATTCCTTGAGGATTGACCTAATTCCTATAGGTATTAGTCATATAAAATCATTACCTCACCATAAAACAGGTACGACTTTGGAAAACCCTATTTCTCTTTATTCACTAGCCACCAAAACTCTCTCAAGAGATTGATTTGAGCGTCGGAGGGGCCTACCGGGAATCAAACCCTGACGTGCCTTTACTGTTTTGCAAGTATCTCTCAACCAAAATCAGTCAATCTCATGGATCCAAGCAGCAGCGCCCAGCCCCACCAAAATCTGACAGAACCAGATATATATAAACCTGAGAGAGTGAAAATGGAGTCATTTTGGTATGTATAAATATGTAAGAATACATGTGGAAAAAGAAGGGAGGAATGGATTGATTTGGCCGCACCTTCACTTTTGCATTTCTTTTTTCTTCTTTGAGTGGATTACATAAAGAAAAGGAGAAAAAGGGTTTGTGGGGAAAAGCTTTTCATGACTCCAATCACCTGCGGGGGAATCTAACCCTTTTCTACATCTTCTTCTTTTCCATTTTCATAAACAAAATAGTTTTTAGGGGGAAGCCCAAGAGTTGGCAAAATCATTGAACTAGATGATGTTAGCCAAAGCCCCATTAAGCTTTCTTCTCAGAAAAAAGTTTCTTGATTGCTTATTATTATTATTTCAGATAAAGTAATTACCAACAAACTTAGGTCAGATAATTCAAACAAAGCATCATAATTGATGACATCAGAGTTGCCGGGATCTAGTCTTCTGAGGTGCCCTTCAGATTCTTGAGAGAAAAGGATATCATTAAAGTCACGAATAGTGATCGGAGCACTAATTATTGAGAGGTCATCCCAGATAAGCTTACGAGCATACTAATTGTTAAAGGCATAAACATCAACGGTAAGAAAATATATGTTGTTAGATAAAACCATCAGCTTGAGGTGATATTCCTAAAATTGAAAGAAGGGCTTCGCCAGGGTCAAGAGTAACTTCTGTTTGACCATTATGACAGCTTTGGAGATTGTTAAACAAGGGCCAACGACAAAAGAGATAATAATACTACTCATTTTATAATCTTTAACTTAGGCCTCAAGTAATCCCACTACCAAAGGCTTCCAACAGAAAAAAGAATTCTTAATGGCTAGTAGTTTGGAAGAGTTGTTCAAGCCGTTGTGTTCCAAGTTAGGATAGACATCGAGATGGAGAAGAAGGTCCATTCCTCTTCTTATTAGGTTTTGCTACTGACTTTGTTTTTTGACTTTGGTAGGTTGAGGTCGATTCAAAGCTTCAAAATTGACAGATTACACTTGTGAAGATGGCTCACATTCCATAATTATATGGAAATTTGCAAAAGAGGTTGCTCCCAAAAAACGGGTTGGGGCCTCACTCGGAGTGGAAGAAGTAGAGGTTGGTTAGACCTTAAAAATTTCTCGACTAATTGAAGTGTCCAGAGCGATTGGTAGAGTAGGGTCTTGGGGAGAAGCATTAGCGATCTCCCTGTTAACAAGAGTAAGGGATGATGTCACATTGACAAGTCCCATTAGTTTCTCATAATCAACCATTTTGGACATTTTAGAGTTTTGATAGCTTCCAACGCTAACGCACATAAATGGCAGGAGGACGATGTTATTATATTTATTTAGTTTTTGAAGTTTGATTGTATCTAAGAGATCCTTTCTAAGTTCATCTTGGTGCAAATATAAGCATATCCTAGTTTTTTGGTAAATCCATCTTCAAATGGCGCTAGCAAAGTTGCTAATTGCTTTTGTACACAAATATTCATAGTTAACTCACAATGGAGCAACTTTTTGATTAATTTTGTCGAGTTCAACGTCATTATGACATTTAATCAGGAAAATTGGATTCCCATTAGGTGCCAAGACCCTTAGTGGGAGCTTTGCTAGCTAGCGGGCACACTTTAGGTGCACCAACTTTCAGAACCTGCAAAAGAGTGAAGGAACAAGAAGTGAAGGTCTTCTCCATTACAGAGCAAACAAGAGATAAACTAGAAAAAAAAAGTGAGCTATGACAAAAGGGGAAGCTGATTAAACGAGGGACAAAAGAGGTCCAAAATTGTTGCGTGAAGGAGAAGAGGGCATGTGAAGGAGAATCTAAGGGGGGACAAGAAAAAGTAGAAATTACGCAGCGTTTGGTTCCTGCCTCTGTTGGTGGGGACAGATCACAAAACAAACAAATCCTGTCATCTATACCTGTTTGGTTGTTGTTCCCAACTTTTTGTCTTCAATCTCCAGATGACAGAGACAAAAATTTTTGTATCTCTGAAAATCGTAGGACAAGGGACATTATGTCTCTATTATCTGAAACGTTAGGTCACGCATTGTCCAAAATAGCCCCATCCTCTCTCTCGATTGTCGTCTGTTGTCCGGCTCACCTTGTCTCCCTCAACCGTTGCACCACTCCTCTTCCGTTGTCAACCCACAACCCTATCACTCGTCTTTCTGTCGACCCACAACCAGCGCACGTTGTCTCTCGCACACTACCCTTTATTTTTATGATAAATTCATTATTATTATTATTATTATTATTATTATTATTAGCAATGGAACGGATTTTGTACCATTCTGGCCGGTACCGGCCAGAAATCGGTACAAAATCGTAAACGTCAGTATTGGGGTCAAATTTCGCCCGGTACCAGCGTAAAATTTCAGCCAATACCGCAAATTTCCAGAAATTGCAAGGACTAATTTGTAATTTTTGGAAAATTTAACCCTAAAACTACCCCCCACCCCGACTTCTGGATTCTTCTTCGGCCTTCTCTCTCCCACGCCGCACGTCTCCTCTCTTCGTCGGTGTCTCTTTCCGTGTTTCGCGACTCTCGCCTGGCCGTCGCCGTCTCCTCGTCGTCTCCTCCTTGCTGTCGACGTCTCATCCAGTTCTCCAGTCCTCCTTCAAGTCTTCAACGTTTCTCCCTTCGAGGCTTCGACGGATCGATCTCCTTGCTGCTCCTCACCACCTTCTCCTCCGTCCTCCTCGTCGTCGACACACCACACGACCACCGAAGAAAGACCCAACCCTAACCGAAGACCCGATTGTTTTGGGTGCATGTTTTTAATTTTGTGTTTGATTTTTAATGGAATTTTGTTGTTGATTGCTTCTGTGATCCTATTGATTTGGTGTTGTTGTTGGATGGAGGTGGATTTAGGGAAAATCCTAGGTTGATTTCGGCTGAGAACGAGGAATGCAAAAATGGTGGAATTGGTTTGGTGCAAATGGTAGAGCCGTAGAGGACAGAGGTTGATTTCGGATGATGGTGGATTTGGGGAAAAATCCGAATGTGTGAAGTTGAAATTGACATTGAATTTTGTCATTTTGCCTTGTGGAAGTACCGAATGTGTGAAATTAAAATTGATTGGTGATTGGTATTGTTGGTCTGATTGAAAATTAAGTTTGGAATGGTGAATTGGTGATTGTGATTTAGTCTTTTAGTAGATTTATGAAATTACTATTGAATTGTTGAATTATTGTAAATGAAATTGAATTTGACTATTTGAGTTTGTGCAATTGAAATTGAGTTTGATAATTAAAATCAAAGCAACATTTAAACCAAATTGTACAATTGACAATCAATTGATCAAATGTGAAATTAATAATTAAATGTAAAATTGATAAATTGATAATTAAAATTGACAATCATTAATTGACACATTTATAATATTTGTTAAATGGTCATTAATTTTTAATATTTGGGAATGGTAATATATATGTCTAGGGAATTATAAATATTTAAAATTGGTAATGTTATGAAATTGTGATTTGTGAATATGATGTATACTTGTAGATTCCAA
>JANSVB020000013.1:413630-424592 GCA_025504935.2 Erythroxylum haughtii
ATTTTACATTAGCAAGTATAAATTTGGTCGCTAATAATTCTACCTTTAATGACCAATTTTAAATGGTTGTTAATAATACATTTTTAACGACCAATGTAATAACTCGTCACTGAGCACTTTTAGTAACAACCCTATAGTGACTATCTGTGACCAACCCAATTTTGGTCGCTATAACTTTTAACGACCATTTTCTTACTTTTAGCAACCATTAATAATGGTTGCTGAAATCAAATTTTCTTGTGGTGCGTCATTTTTAAAAACACTTCCAAGTCATAAACTTTCAATACTTTGAAATTTTATAGAAATATCAAAACACTCTATTGTTATACATATTTGATTTAAAATCATTCAAATATTTTTTAAAGTTTGTTTGAAAATTAAGAGGTATTTTTATAAAATCATAAATAAATTACTTATTTTTTATCATATAATGATTGACCCATAATTTTTTAAAATAAGATTATAAGAAAAATTACAATAATTTATTATATCATGAAATCCTTATTTCCTATTTATTTTTTATTTTTAACTTGAGTTTTCTTAAAAACTCTCTTGAGTTGTGTTTGTTCTTCAATTTGCTCATTTATTCTTTTTTTTATTGCCAAATGGTAATTCAACTGATCTTTTTGTCAGTTCACCTTTTTATTGACTTTAACCTTTCACATATTGATTGATTATACTATTAATTATTTTATATTTTTATTAATAACATATTGTCAAAAGACAGTTAATATTTATTATCTTACGATTTTTATAAGGGTTAATAATTTTCAAGCATATAATTAAATATCTGAAAAATTAAGAATTCATTTAAAATTAGAATTTGTTGGTTTTATTTCATTTAAAACTTATATTTAAATATGAATACAAATAAACACTTTGCTTAATATTTAATTCAAATTTTTATTATTTAACTGAATAATTTATATTCACAATATATATACATTATTTTAAACTTAACAATATTCAATTGGTTAATTTTCTCGACAAAATATAACTATTTATTTTAGAACTAAATTATATCTATAGAATATAAAATAAAAATAAATGCTACTAAGAAAATAACTCGTTATATTAATTTACATAAAATTTTAAAAGCGAGTTTAATTCTAGTAATTCTAAAATACAATTCTAAATAGGTATAAGAGCAATTCTAAATACAATTCTAAATAGGTATAAAATTGCACATTTCCACTGAATGATGTTTAGTCCTTAGACAAGATGATAACACACGGGTTAAACAAATAGTAAGTCAGAATGAAATGGTAATACCTTAAATTGTTTTATTTGCAGAAGAACGATAAACAAATACCATGGCTTGTTTATCCTTTTCTTCCTTCTTGTTTTCTTTTATCTAAAGACATCACCTTGAAGGTAACTACACCCAGCTTTCTGTTAAAGGTCTGAAACCAAAATTTGGCATCTGAAGCTTCACGAATTTGACAAAAAGGAAGGCGAAGATTCATCAAATGTTAACCCAGCTACCTACTTTAGGTCACGTCAAGACTAACATGTTTGCATGGTTGATTCTTATAAATATACACCAAGGTGAAAATGGGAACTTTTGTTTGTCAAAACCAGAGAGACTAAGACACTTAACCTGTACAAACTCACTCACAAAAATTTCCTAGCCTCTCTACCAGTCTCCTGCACAAGCATTAACTTCTAATTAACTAGTTTCAGAATTTTGACTATTGATTAGAGAACACTTATCCTTGAACCCCACGGGGTTCATTTTCTTTGAAGCTGAAGTCATCACATTCCATTGAGAACCTCACGGGGTTCATTTTCTTTGAAGCTGAAGTCATCACATTCCATTGTCTCTTTTTTTATCTGATTAATGGCCAATCTGCGCATCTTCATCTTGTCTGCCGCTCTTGAATCTGAATCTGACCTAGACTTTACCCTCTTTGGCCCATGAACATGATTGCTATGAGAGTTTTGAATTTTGAGTTTGGCTAAGCTGGCAGCTCTATTCCTACAAAGTCATCACGCTTCAGTAGCCATAACATAATTCAAGTAGTTAAAACCATCAATAATGGAGGTACAAAAACCAACCTTTTTGAGGATGCATCAGATTTTGGTTGTTTTGGTGATTTTGGCTTGAGTTTTCGTTTTCCCTTTCCATTGCTAGCATGTTCAAGAACCAAAAGAAACAAGATCATATGTACAAACTAATAGGAAGCTGGTGATAAGCTTAATGAGGAACATCAACCCTTCATAACTATATGGCAGACAAAAGGAGACATTGCAAATGAATCCAAGTACTACAGTAAAAGGTCTCATTTTCTGTGATAGTATCAATTACATGCCAAAATCAAAGTGTGTGTGGGAATGGGACTTACATAAAAGATGACTCATCAGGTTTTGGAATCCCAATTTTGAAGTCCTGCATATATTAGTGGAAATTACAACGTAGCAAGTTTTGATATAGTAAGTTTTAAACGGGGAAAGAAAAATAAAACAATGTTAAAACCAAAAGGGGAAAATGCAATGTCAAACCAAAAGACATACTTGGTCCAGCAAAACGTGGCCCTCCATTAGTTCCCAATCTTCTCTTTTGAGATTTAGTGTCTCTTCATCACCATCAGTATACAATACCTACGTAATAATAGTTGAGAACTAAAATAAATAAGACCGTGCATGCATCTGGCCTCAACAAAACTGGATTACCGAACGTAAAATGGGATTCAAGGACAAAATCAAAGAAATGACTTCTCTGAATTTACCATGAAACTGGCCCAGGTAGAGCCATCTCATGCTAAAATAAACTGTAAAATTTACTCAAAGACTGTACAAGCTAAGTAACACCTCATACTCCTCCCAGCCTACACTTGCCATCCAAAATAGGAAAAGAAAGAACAACTTGTTAAATGAGTTAAAAGCATCCAACCCTGTGCTTCTTCCGAATAGGATCATATGAATGAACAACTCCTTCATAATACCTGCAGAACAAGAAGGAAATGTCCAATTCAAAATTGAAAAAAGACAAATGATATAGTTCAAACACTGGCAGACACAAAATCTTAGGACAGGTTAGAAGCCCATAAAGATATCTTACGTCTTGTCCAGGGGCCACCAAACCTTTATTTTACAACCAATTAATTGCTCGCCAGAAGCCTGTGCAAGAGAGCAATAGAACGAGAATGCAAATTTAATGAACTAAAGGAGATAGACTCAGCTTGAAGAGAGTGCGAGCAGCAATACATTAAAAAAAAAATCATTTGAGAATTTGAGTCACACAAGAAAAAATGTCATCACATGCAGGCAGTGGTTTGCAAATTTTAATCACCATTGAAGTTACAACACTTCTATTCAAAATTTTCTTCTTAGAAGCAAAGAGTAGCATGATCCATGCTCAACCAAGCCTGGGAAGTCAAAAATCCGTTGATCCTTCAATTGGGAGCTCCATAACAATGAAAACCATCAATCCTCTATCAAAGTTATCGGACGCAAGAATTTCTGCCTTGATGCGGCTGAAATCCTGTTAATTTTGCGGTTGTAAGTATTTATAATTTAGTCAATGATACAGAATAAGAAACTGTATATTTAGCATTAAATTCCTAAGTTTTTGCTTTTATCTCCTATAAGTAGTATTTTTGTATGTAGTAGTCCTAAGAACACAGTGAATATTGAATCATTCGTTTCAGCTTATATAGTATCAGAGCAGGGACTTATTCTCTGACTTTACCAAGAGAAACATTAGTTCTTTCATTATGTCAAAACCCGGAGTTCTGGATCATCAAATACTTTTCATTTGTTGCGAAGTTAAATATTGTGAGAGTGTTGCTTTCTATTGCAGTTAATCTAGATTAAACTCTACATCAGTTAGATATGAAAAATGCCTTCATAAATGGAGATTTCGAAGAAGAGGTGTATATGGAGCCTCCCCTAGGATTTAGTGAAAGGTTTGGAAAAAGGATATGCAAATTAAACAAATCTTTATATTGGCTGAAACAATCACCAAGGGCCTAGTTTAAAAGATTCGCAAGATTTGTGTAAGTCTCGAGGTTTCTTATAGGGGCAGACTGATCATACTATATTCATAAAAACTTCTGCAAAAGGAAGGACAACAATTCTAATTGTGTGTGTAAATGACATTATCCTAGCTGGCAATGATTTTGAGGAAATTGAAATTCTTAAAAAGAATCTCCAAAGGAGTATGAAATCAAAGACCTGGGGTATCTTAGATACTTCCTAGGGATAGAAATTGCTAGATCTAAGGACATAGTAGTCACCCAACGGAAGTAAATCCTGGACCTTCTAGAAGAAATTGGGATAAGTAGATGCAAACCATCAGATACTCCTATAAAATTCAACTCAAATTTGGATGAAGTTAAGGAAGGAGTTCTAGTAGATACAGGTTGATACCAACAATTGGTAGGAAAGTTAATCTCTTTATCTCACACCAGACCAAATATTTCCTTTGGTGTCAGTGTAGTAGTTAGTTTATGCATACTCCCTATGAAGCACACTTAGAAGCGTTGTACAAAATCTTAAGATACTTAAAGGGGACTCCAAGGAAAGATTATTCCTTAAGAAAAGTGATCAAAGGAGAGTTGAAGTCTACACTGATGTAGACTAAGCAGGGTCTCTTACAGACAGAAGATCAACTTCTCGGTATTGCACATATTTATGGGGAAATCTATTAACCTAGAAGAGTAAAAACAAAGTTTGGTTGCTAGAAGTAATGCGGAGGTAAAATATAGGGCAATGACTCAAAGAATTTGTGAAATAATTTGGCTTAAAACACTAATGGAAAAACCTAAGAAACTCGTGGAGCACCCAATGAAGTTGTTTTGTGGCAACAAAGTAGCTATCAGTATTGCCAACAATCCAGCTCAACATGATTAGACGAAGCATGTGGAGATTGACAGACATTTTATAAAATAAAAACTTGAAAGTGAACTCATTTTTTTTATCATTTGTACCTTCAACACAACAAGTTGTTGATGCTTCACCAAAGGGCTACTAAGACAAAATTTAAGTTCTTTGTAAGCAAGTTGCGCATGATCAATATCTATGCAGCAACTTGAGGAAGAGTGTTGATATTATAAAAATAAACAGCTATTAGCTAATTCTCAATAGATAATTACTTGATATTCTATTAATTAGTTGAGATTTTGTCACTTAGATAAAACATAGATTCTTCCTAACTTACAGAGGTAATTAAGGCTGTATTGTCCATATATTCCTTGTACTATTCACAAAAGATTAAGGAAAAATTACCGTCTTCTTTCTTCAGGTTCACATAATTTGAGAGAGTTTTAACTTTTAAAGAATTGTCGAACATGTTTTCTTATGAGTTGATACATGTAAGTAGTTTTTGGAGCACCTTATGAACGAGAGTCATTGATGCCCAATTTCTTTGCCATATTAAAAAGTATTTCATTTCACTCTAGGCCATTGAATATTCTTCTATATGCCCTTCCACAATATGCCGTCATGGTGAATCAAAGCTCTAATACTAAATTGACGTAGGACAAATAGAAGAAGGATTAACAAGTAGTTAGAACCGCGAAATTAGGAGATATGGTGGATATTAGGCTGCTGGAATTTCAAGTTTCAGTGCTGGATTTCAGCTAAGAATGTTGAAATTTCAGATTTGATATAGTTGGGTTTTTAGGATTTGATTGTTGGAAATTTAGGCTTAAAAGCAATATGGCTGAAATTTAGGTTTAAGCGGTTAGAATTAAGGTTAGGTTTGCTAAAATTTAGTAACACAAAGAATGAAGGGTAGGAAACCAAGAATCGCTCCTAAGGTCTAAGAATCCCTCTTAGAAGAAAGCATCACACTTTTTAGTTAAATACTCAAGTTTGAAAAAAAAAATTCAGACTTGTTAATCTAAAAGGGCTGAGTATACACATATTTATAGAGAAATTATTAGAACCCTTATTCAAGTAGGAAAGGGTTCCTAACAAATTTAAATCCTATTCTAACAAAAATCCTATAGATTTAAGTTCTAAACTAGGTTAACATATCTAAAAATAGAATAACATATTTAACTCACTACTATGTCTTATCTAATAAGGAATCCTAACATAATCTAAATTTAAGTCCTTATCTTTATTGTCAACTCAATTCTTAATCCTCTTCCCACTAAATTAAGGCTTTTGGTTGACTATTTTTTTCTTTTTTATTTCTTCTATAGACTTTAAGCTCTTTTGCATGACACTATCACTTAAGATTATCCCTTTGTGATAAGTGGAGCAGATTTAGTGCTTGGAATTAAGTGGCTTGCTTCTTTAAATACAGTGTAGGCCAACTAGAATGAGATGTTTCTAATTTTTAATCTTAATGGGAAGTGATATAAGCTCCAAAGGGGGACACAAAAGTCAGATGTGGAGGTAAACTTTCAATATCTCTCTAAAGAGGCCAAATTTCCAAGTAATCCTCTTCCTAAAATTCAAAATTTGCTGCAAAATTTTGAAATGATTTTTGAAGGATATCCTTCCACCTTTATCACCACCACCACACTCACTCCATTCCTCTACTTCCCAATTTAAAAACAACAAACATCTGTCCATATCGTTATCCTTCCTTTCAAAAACCTGAAATTGAGAAGCAAGAATCAGAGTTAGCTTAAATCAGGTATTATTAGAACTAGCACCAGCCTTTTTGTGAGTCCCATTCTCCTTGTTAAAAAGAAAGACAACACCTAGCATATCTGTATCTATGATAGAAGCCTAAACCAAATCAACATTCCAGAGAAATACCAATCCCAAACATCAAGGAGCTTCTTGACAAATTACATGGTGCCTCTTTCTTCTCAAAGTTGATTTACATTCAAGTTACCACCAAATATGTGTCAACCTTGCAGACATCCACAAAACTACTTTTTGCACCGATTAGAGCCATTATGAATTCACTAAGGCGCCTTTTGACCTCACCAATGCTCCATCAACCTTCCAGTCAGCTATGAATGATCTATTCGGACCATCCTTGCAAAAATTTATTCTCGTATTCTTTGAGGACATCTTGATATACAGCCCATCTTTCAACTAACATCTTAATCATCCACACCTTATCCTTCAACTTCTCCAAGATAACCACTCCTATGCCAAGACATCTAATGTTTATTTAGTCAAACCAAAATTTCTTTTTTTGGGCAAGTGGTTTCAACCATAGGAGTTGCTGTTGGTCAAGATAAGATTCAGGCAGTTTTGCGGTGGTTGATACCGACTACCGGAATCAATTTTTTTGGGATTAATAGGCTACTACTGCAAGTTTGTGCGGAGTTGTGGAATGATAGCCCAACCACTTATTGATCTCACTAAGAAGAATACTATTAACTGGTCTCCTACAGCAAAGAAGGCTTTCCAACAACTCAAGCTATCTTGATTGTTTATGTACTGTCATGAAGTCCTAATAGCATGGAATTGGAAGGTTTGAAGAAAAGCTTGTTGCATATTTTGAGATGAAAGACCTTGAAAACTTTTCTTTTTTTGGGAATAGAGTTTACTAGATCCAAGGAGGGATATCTTTGTCACTCAACGCAAGTATACACTTGACTTGCTTCATGAAACAGGATAGCTTGGATGCTAAGGTGTTGAAACCCCAGTTGATCCTAACCTAAACCTTCAACATTCAAAAAAGGAAGGTATGATGAATATATATCAGTTTCAAAGATTGGTTGGAAGATTGATCCACTTATCTATACAAGTCTAGAAAAGCATTTGCACTAAGCAAAGTTTGTCAATTTTTGCATTCACCATGAAAACAACACTTTGAAGCAGCATACAAGATACTGAGGTACCTAGAGGAAACCCCTGGTAAGGGTCTTTTTCAAAAAACAAGGACATCTTCAAATAAAAATATATATGTAAAAGCTGCTGACTTTTTATTCAGTTGATGAAAAAAGATGTACAGATACTGCTATGCTTATATAGAGCTAGGGTACATAGTTATGGGAGTCTTCCTAATTAGGAAGACTCCTTATTTGGAAATTTCCCTAATATAGCTAGATATTACAGCTAAGGATACTCTATAAGGATAATCCCTTAATTAAGGGACTATCTATTATTATGGGATTCTATCTATTATTATGGGATTCTCTACAATATACAACTGCAGATTGGGCTGAAGCATTATTGACTAAAAGTCTACTTCAAGTCATTGTGCCTTTGCTGGAGGAAATTTTGTGACTTGAAGGTTTAAAACATAGACATAGTAGCTAGAAATAGTGCTAAAACAGAATTTAGATCTTTGGATCACGAAATCTGTGAAGCTAAGCGGAATAGGAGATTACTGGAAGATTAAAAAATTCCACTTATATCACCAATCAAAGTGTATTGTGACAATAAGGCAGCAACTGCAATTACATATAATCTTGTTCTTCATGATGGAACTAAACATAAGGAAGTTGGCAAGCACTTTATCAAGGAAAAAACTTGAGAAGGAACTGATTTCTATGATTTATATACATATTGCTGAACAAATAGCTTTTCACAAAGGGACTTAACAAGAAACAATTCAACTACCTAATTAGCAAGCTGGCCATGGAAGACATATGCAAGCCAGCTTGCTGGGAATATTGGAAGTAGGAATTTTTGCCTTGATGTGGCTGAAATCCTGTTGATTTTACAGCTGTAAGTATTTAGATTTTAGCCAATGATACAAGATAGACAGCTGTATATTTAAAAATTTAGAGATTATTTAGTTCCTAGGTTTATGTCTTATATCTCCCATAACTAGCCCTGTTTTATATAGTTTTAAGAACAGTGAATAACTGAATCGTTAGTTTCAGCTTATAAAAGTGCTTTTGTCAATAGTTCACAGAGAAAAGCTTTTCAAGGAAAGGCAAAGATCAAATGTCTAACAGAGACATCAAAATTCTTTGACTAAAAGAAACTAGCACCTCACAGAATTGTCAATAAATAAAATCAAAGGATTGATACCATTTCCTTCCTCGGAGTACGCTTCCTCCTAATTAGAGTTTTGGGGGTTTCATCAGGTAGATTCCCATCTCTATTTGATGATTTAGTCATCTGCATAGTGATAAAAGGAAGATAAAAAAATATGTGCCCAACAAAACTTGGGAGCTCTTGATTTTGTAAGAGAAGCATGCGTGTTTATGTGTACCTTATCAAGTGTCTCAGCAGTATCCCCAGGAGAAGTATCATTCACATACATCCTAGTTGTGTTCCGTTTTTGGACAGACAAGCTGCCTTTACTCTTGCTCTTTACCTGTACGTCAACTGAGTCAGGTTTTTCCTCTTCAGACTTCACCACTGGTGCTATATGCCCTGGGGTCAGAGAAATCTGCTCAACATTCTTGGCAGAATCTCCTGCTTCCCTTGAGAACTTTCTTCGTTTTACCTCAATCCTTTCTTTAGATTGCTTTCCTAGAATAACATTACCAGATTTTGGAGATTTCTCCCCACCCAGAGAACTCAATATCTCACCCATTGATAAAGACATGGAACCAGGTTCATTCACAAATTTCCCCTTTCTTTTCCGACCTCTTTTTGAAAGACTTTCCTCCAGAGAGCTTTGTTTTGACAATGAGGATAAAGCACCAATTCCGCTAGTTTTTGGTCTAACACTGGCAGGTTCTGCGCCACTGATATGCAGGGATGAAAGAGCTGCCTTCTTGAGAACCAGATTTCCAGAAGGTGAAGTGGCATCAATTTTTCCTTCTTGAGGTATTTTATAAGTTTTCCTTCCTAAGCGAACCCAAGAATGATCATAGCCTTCTTCTGGATTCATCAAAGAATTAGGTTTTCTCCCCCTCTTCTTTGAAGAAGTCTGTGGTTTTACTCCCAACTTCACTACAGGTTCAGCATAGCCACCTCCTTCAGTAATAAAATCTTGGGCAAGAGAACCAAGCTTCAGCATGCTTGAAGAATTATCATTGGCAAAGGTGTTAACCTTTCCTGTTGAGGCAGTTACCACCCTTCCTGTTGAATTGGAAATTCCATCTACAGCCTGAAAATTTTCTCCAAGACAGGTATCATCTGGTAATGAGCCTTTAATCATCTGACCAACAGAGATTTGCATTTCACAAAGATGATTTAGTCAAACCTTAGTTCAAAGACTCCGAACTAATGCAATAAGACAACAACTGCCTAATTGTTTCCTGATTGCTCGGGAAAATAGTGATCATTATTCAAAAAGTGCAATCCTTCCTTTTCAATATTTTTAAAAATTACTTAAGCCATGCTAGTAAAGATGTAAATCAAACCAAATAGGAAACAATGTGTGATTTTACTAGGGGAAAAGTTTGCAAATTCTCCGCAAAATACAGTGCAAAGGAGGTGATAAAACTTCCAGGCAAACTGGGACATAGGACCACCCATGACAAGATTGTATTAGTCGTACTTCAGTAGTAGATTCCTATCTGGATTGCCTTATTTACACTAGTATTGTTTGTGAAATGCAGAACAGTTTTGCACTACATGTCATCCTCTCCCATTATAGATTCACGGGGGAGAACACCTACAATTTATAGAAATCAGGGATCTGATCCATCTCAAGCAAATCTAGTATCAAAAAAGAGAGAAAATGTTAAGACTTTATTCAGAAATGAGGTAAACTTTTAGTCCTGTCTGTAAACCAACGATGCATAGAATAAAACCAATATGTTTCAACAATTACTAGGTTTACAATAACAGGAAAATACCAGATGTTTCTCAGAATGATTAACATGATCATGCTTAAGGGGATGCGACTCATCTTGGCATATAGAATCAACTATGGGAGTATATTCATCCAAAGCTACTCCAAGAGACCGCACTGCTTCCTTGAGGTAAGGTTTAAGTTTGGTAAAACAGTTAGTTAATACTTTCTCTCCAAGCTTCCATGCGATGGGAGAAGCACTCTGAATCACAACATATGTCAAATCAACAACCACCATCAGGATGACCATTATAATGTTAAAGGAATACATATCAGGAAAATGCATCTACCTGACTTTCTTTCCTAGTGTTGTTTCACTCATGCAATGTGTTTATTGTACTGCT
>JANSVB020000013.1:470346-483910 GCA_025504935.2 Erythroxylum haughtii
ATCAAAACCTCATAATTAACTAGTCTTTCCATATTTACCCTTCTTTTGTCTTTATAACTAATACCTTATACTTCTAAATCCTTAATTAATGATCATGGAAAAATTGAAGGAATTTGATAATACTTCCTTCTAGAAAAAAATGTTCCTCATTATCTTAATTTTATAATGACACCAAAATTATTCAATTTGGTTCAGAAATCTAAAAGTTATCTCCCAAACAATTTTGAACTGTTCTTATGCTGAAACAATATTCTATGCTCAACTTCCATCCAAACTTTGACATTCTTAAAGACTGAATTGAAACTCGATTTCATCAGAAACTTTGTATCCCTATGCCTCTAGTTTACTCCAAATAAAAAATCATCTCATTTGGATAACTAGAGAAAAAGTTATGGCTAAAACACTGAAGTATACTCAATGACATATTTCAACTACATTTTTCAGCTTATAACTTCCAACATTTCACATATAATCTATCTTGTACGTAACTATCTTTTCTACTTCATTTCAAAATCAAGAATTCTTCTTTTTCTTACACACAACTAATTGCCAATAATTTCTCATTTAATAGTTCAAACTTCCAAGAAAATTTTGGGACCCAACATATATGACTTACTAGTCTTATGGCTTGGTAAGGATACTGGGGTTTTAAGGTTAAAAAAGAGGTTCAATTAAAAGAACAAATGAGTTATGACTCTAAAGGATTGATTAAGGAATCTAGTCTAGGTGGCCTTTTAAAGCTAAAGGGTTAAGCCAAAGAAGGCCTTAATTATATTCATACCTCATAAGTCTAGATGAATTTTAATTAGTTCAAGAGCAAGTTCTAAAGATAATCCATTAGAGGAGCATTGCATACAAGAAAGAAATAGAATGAAATATAAGTTCTTGTCATTTTGTCTTAAATTCTCACATAGGTTCATAATGAAATCTACCTCAATTCCACAATTTACCTTATTCCTCAATTGTTAAACTTTTTTTTAAGTTACTAAAATCAACTAGTTCAATCAATCTAAGTGGTTACCATATGTATTCAGGTTGTCCAAATTTAAATTCATGTGTTTCATTCAATCTATTTATAATAATGTGACTAATTTCATGGTTGGGAAAAAATTTGTGTAAACATATCCAAAACATTCACAAATTGTACAAATCTCCACAAGCACATGTTCACAGCCCCATACTTATCATAACCTTGACTTCAAGGTTGTCACATAACCACCATAACTGCTAAACGAACAAGCCACAAAAAGAATATAAAATAAAATTAAAAGAGAAAGGTTAAAGAAAGCTTCTCTAAGGTTGAAATAAGCTAGGGTTATTGACTTGGTGGTTATGGTGGTTAAAAGTTATTCTGTTTCCAAAAATCAAGTTGATTCTTCTCTATTTTATGCATCTTAGGGTGCTTCCTAAGAGCGATTTTTTAACATTTTATTAGCTAGGCAGAACTAAAATTAGATCTCGCCCAATATAAATTGGACTAGCCAACTTAATTTCCTCTACATTTTCTATCTACAAGTTCTCATAATACATTTTTAACCTATGGTTGTTAACTTTGAACACTTTTAAAGTGTCTAAACTATAAATTTCCATTACACCATGAGATAACACATTAGTAACAACAAACGAACAGAGCCAATGAGATCAAAATTTTCCCATAAATAACTTTAAATAGTAAAGGAGAACCTTTTACCCCATTGAAAATTGCTTCTTTGAAATCATATTATTATAGAAGGCTTAGTTTTCTCCTTATAAATTCTAGCATTTTTATAAGCATCATTACAAATCTTTTCTAGCTCTTGAAATTTGTAGTTTTTGATTATTACCACCCTTAATTAAGTCTATATTACATTGATTAACAACCTAATGGGATTTGTGTTCTAATTTTATAAGTAAATGGCAAGATTTATAAAAAACTAACCTTTATGGAGAGATACCAATTTGATTTTATAGGCAATTCGATATGCCCATAATGCACCTTCCAAATGCAAACTCTAGTCTTTCCAATTTGGATTTACTACTTTCTCTAGAATTGATTTGATTTCCTGATTGGAAACGTTAACTTACTTTCTTGTCTATAAGTAACAAGCAATTGAAAGGTGATGTTTATCCCATATTTCTTCATCAACTGCCTGATTGCAAAATGGGCTTCATAGTTGCTAATAATAGCTTGAGGAACTTCAAACTTGACAAAATGTGAGACTTGATAAAATCTACTATAACTTTAACATTGCCAACATGAGCAGCCTTAGCTTTTATACACTTCAGTACATAATCCTCAACAACAATAATGCAATTCTTACTAGAAGAAGTGGGAAAAGGACTCATAAAATCTATTTCCCATACATAAAAAAACCTCATGTACCAGAATGATTATGAGTGGCATTTGATCTTTGAGTCTCAAGCTACCTATTCTTTGTCAATGATTATAAGGCTTACAAAATATATAAGCTTTATAAAACAATTTAGGCCAAAATAACTCACATTCAAGCATTTTAAGGTTGTTCTCTTTGGAAAAAAATTTCCCCTCCATACAAGTGAAAGATAAAAATTCATAATGGAAGGAACCTCATCATACGAGACACACACACCTTCTAATAATTTGAACATAACAAAATTTCCAAAGATGAGGTTCATCCTATACATAATATTTTGTCTCTCTTTTGATTTGTTTTTCTTTGCTCTAGATAAATCACTAGGTAAGAACTGAGTAATTAAGAAATTTACTATTTCAGTATACTAAGAAATTACTTGCTGGATGACAAATAGATTCTCATTTGGAACTTCATCTTAAGTGTGGCATTAGGAGTTATCCGACTAAGGTCATAAGCAACCAAATTTTCAGCTCTTTTATCATGTATGTTCATATTAACTTCTTTTAAGAGCAAAATTCACCAAATTAACATTGGTTTGGTTGCCTTCTTAGGTAGAAATTTTTTTAGAGTTGTATGGTCTAAATAAATGATCACCTTGGTGCCTAACAAATAAGATCAAAATTTCTCTAGCTCAAAAAATACTGCCAAGAGCTCCTTATCTATGGTGGAATAATTCTTCTAAGTGTCGTTAAGGGTTATAGAGATATAATATATGACATGTGGCACTTTTTTCACTCTTTGACCTAAAACCACTTTTATTGTATAGTTACTATCATCACACATCAGCTTAAATAGAAGATTACAATTTGGCGGTTGGATTATTGGGGCTATTGTGAGTTGATCGTTAAGCTCATTAAACGCCACTTTACATGACTCGTCAAAATTTAAAACTATATCTTTTTAGAGCACCCTAAACATGGGTTAAGTGATCCTACAAAAATCCTTAATAGAACATCGATTGAAACTTTCATGACCAAAGAAAGCACACACAACTTATATACGTACAGGGTAAGGTAGATATTTTTTATGACATCTATCTTAGCTTTGTTGACCTCAATTCCTTTAAAAGACATAACATGACCCAAATTTGTGACTTGGTCAATTATGAATTGACATTTTTCATAATTCAAAACCAAATTATTTTCAATTCAATATTTTAGCATTTTTTTAAGGTTAACAGGCATTTTTAAAAAACTCATCATAAATTTTAAAATCATCCATAAAAATTTTATGCTATCTCCACATAATCAAAAGATATTTATTATAGACCTTTAGAATGTAATACCCCACTCTCTCAGGACACATACCTGACATCCTGAGTGATATCTGAATACAAATCCCATGAGGGTGGCATGCTAGAACATTAAACGGTCAAAAATCATTGCAAATTTTCTTAAACAACATACGCAAATGTGAAAAAACGGTAATCAATTTTGGCCCAATTTATTTATAAACAATTTTAGTCACAAAAATTACAATCATTATTTAACTCATCAAAGTTTCAGTAATCACTTAGGCCCATTACAAAAACGAAACACTTGTATTCATAATATCATTACATTTCAAAATTTATTTTCATATACATTGTACAACACTTATGACTACACTTTTCAATACAACATAAAGAAATACATATGCAGGCGTAAACTGATCCCGACCTGGAACTCATACTCGGAGCCTTTTTGGAGACCTTTACTAAATCCTAAAAAGCCACGTTGTAATTTTTATGACTTTTATGAACTCAGTTGATGGTTCACTCATGTAACAAAACACAATCATTATATAATCACACATTTTATACAGTCAAACATTTCATTACAGCTTTGCAAATCATTCAATGAATTCCAATTATATATGAATGCTATATGTATGAGACTCATATTCATTTTTACAATGTTGTGACTGAGTGCCTTTCAGATACAAATACTAGCCCATAAGGCTCAGTCAGAAATAGTAATCAGAAGCATAGCTCTATGTGTAGAAACAATAACTACGGAGCAAAGTTCTACGTGTAAGCACTTTCATACTGGCTACTCCGGTCATAACGCCTTTATATTACATGCATTGAAATGATATGCATGTCACAATTCAGTCACCAATTCAATCACTTTCATTTGCATGTATTGTCGGTATATAACAGTCACAGTATCAGTAGAGACTCAGCATTCAACTTTTCAGTTGAGAATCAGAATATTCAAATAGGCAGTCTCATTCACATATAAGTAGCACTTCTAATATTGTTTGCATGCATCAAACATTTCGGACATATATTGTCTGAAACTTAGTACGCAATCAGTCAATGAAGTTCAGCAATATATCAATACAATTCAGATTATACAGAACAAAACAAATAAAGTGAGACCATCATAGGTTACTCACAGTTGCTCCTTTAAGCTTATTGGCTTGATGTTTTTGCAATATCTGGAAGCAGTTGCTCTAGTCGCTCGTCTATATGCAATAAAAACAATTTCATATTACTAGAGCACCTGTGTACAAAATAAACACACTTATCAATGTTTCATATATCATGCATGTTCAATGAAAAATTCTCAGGTATATTTCTATATTATAATGATGTACATATCAATTGTACTCCAATTGTATCGAAATTCAATCACTCATTCTCCATTTCAACTATTTCTAGAAACATTCCATTATGGTCAACAGTATATGATCAATAAGATCCAGAAAATGAAGGATTTAATCAACACTTCCTTCTAAACAATTGTTTCTCAGTGTCTGAGGTCTCTAATGACACCAAGATCATTTGATTTGAGCCTATATATAAGAAGTTATAAATATATCAGTCTGTTCTTAAACTATAATAGAACTCTTACTTCAAATTCAAAACAGATTTTGGAATTCTTAAACTCAGAATTGCAATTTTTCTTCTTCCAGAAAAATCGTAGCTTTAAGTCTCTAGTTTTATTTGAATTAAGAATCACCCCATTTGGAACTCTACAGACCAAGATATAATCAAAATACCAAAGTATGTTCAGTAAAACATTCCAGTTCATACTACTCCAACAGATTTTCTCACTTTCATTAAATTAGTCTATTTCAAATCAATTAAGAAAGCTACCAATTTTTATGGAGAGCTAGAACAATGTGTTAGAAATCCATTTGTTTAAGAATTAGGTCATTTGGATATCATGGGAAAAACTTATATAAAAAATATCAAAGGATGTTCAAAAAATAACTTTCAGAAAAATAATTGAAAGTTGTGATCGTGCAGATCACCTTCGGGTTCCGATCATGCTGAAGTACACTCGTGATTCGTGATCTTCTTCACCGTTTATTTCTCTTCTTCTTCTCCTTCCATTTTTCTTTCATTTCCCAGATTTACACACTTCTAAATCATCCAGTATGCATTTCTAGACCCACTACAATTTCTAAAGAAATCAGATTTAAACTTATTCTTCAAATATCAAAAATCCAAAACTTCATATACACTCTTTCTTACTACTGTGTTCATCCTTTCTCTCTCTATTGTGTTTTTATCTTTTCAACAATTCTAAAATTACACAATACTCAGTAAACTTAGATTTCATTCCAAATACACTTAAAAAATTAAGTTCCTCATCTATGTCATTCAGTCTATGCATTCACTGAGACTACACTACATAAACTTCATATGCATGTATATATATATTTACACCATAAACGTCATCAGAGTTACTTACGTGATTCATTGCCAACGAAAAGAGTAAATCACCACAACTTGATGCTCGGTGTTTGGTAAATTAGAAATACGTTTGATAATAATATTACTCTTAGTGAAGAACAACGAAAGAGAGAGCAGTAGGAAGACAACGTCTAAAACACATATCCATGTGTTCTCTTGCATGAATTACACTTATCACTGTTTCATGCTGCCATGTGTCACATATATACATAGGCTATTTGTCCTCAGTTTAATCAGTCTACGTGTCACACTATAATTGTTCCATATTTCAATATTTGTCCCATTCCAAAAATACTCCAAAAATTTCGAAATAATACTTATAGTCTCCAATTAAAGTTTTACCACACATAATTCATAATTCACTTTTTAATCGCATTAATCAGTCAATTATACTCGAAGATGTCAATGAATACATGAACAATTATTTTAATACTACAATAATAAATATTCACATGTGTGTGAATATACAATAATGCATAAGCATGCAGTGCACTTCTAATTTCTCATAGTACACTCAGTTCACGTTCTGGAGTCTAGCCCTAAACATGGGATGTTACATAGAATGTTATAGGAGCATTACATAACCTGAATGAAGTCCTCTAATAAGCAAAAACGCTTAAGGGATTAGAGAAAGTAATTTTCTCTTGATCCTCTGGTGCATCCAAAATTTGATGATAACTTAAATAACAATCTAGACAATAATAATAAGATTTTCTAATAAGTCTTTCAAGCTTTTGGTAAATAAAAGGAAGCAAAAAATGACCTTCTCTTATAATTGAGTTTAACTTTTTATAATTTATAAAACCCTCCATTTGCTTTGAATACGAGTAGATACTAACTCGCCATCATTGTTCTCTACAATGATCACTCCATTTTTCTTTCAAATCACTGTTCTCCTTTTTAATCACCTCCATCATAAGTGGATCTAACCTCAATTAGGGTTGCCTTAACTCTTTAGATCTATCCTCTAGTAAAATTTGATAAATAAAAATTGATGGATAAATGCTTTTTAAATTAGCCATTGTCCATAAAAGAGCTTTACTTTGATTAGTTAACATTTAAATTAATTATTCCTCCTGTAAAGAAGTGAGTTAACTAAAGATAATCATATGTAACGTGTTTGCTTACCTAAGAAGGCATATTTTAAATAGTTGAACAAATTCGTGAACTCCAACTCCAGTGGTTAAACCAAGGAAGGTAGCAACATCAAGTGATTTCTTTTTAACTCCATAAAGGGCACTTGTTGCAACCAAAATTTGGACTTTTCTAAGTTATAGAACATAGCATCCAAATCTATGGTAAGTACAAAAGTGTGAGCTAGTTGCTACCAAGTAAAAGGATTCATCCAACCATTAAGAATTGTATAAAGCTCATCTACCCAACTAAAACAAAAATCCTACATCAAAGTGTCAATGAAATTCATAGAAACAACAAGTTGTTCATCGTTAAGAAATTTCATGGCATCATAAATATTGAATTTAATCATATCACCATTCTTTATAGTTAAAGAACCATCATGTGTAACAACCCAGTTCACCTGCTTATAGATATTGTCCTCTTTGGGCCTTGACCCAGCCAAGTCCTCACGGTTTTGCTCTTCCCGAGAACTTCCCAGAAGGTCACCCATCTTGGTACTACTCTTTTCCTAGCACATTTAACTTCGAAGTTCTGATGAGATTCGGTATGTTAGGACATGGAAAACGCATCTGTAAGGGAGAGGTATCTATACCCTTATAAGACGTACTTCGTTCCCCTCTCCAACCGATGTGAGATCTCACACTCTCCACCCCCTTAGGGCCCAGCCTAGCTAGCACAACGATTCGAGTATCAGCTCTGATACTACTGTAACAACCCAAGTCACCCGCTCACAAATATTTGTCCGCTTTGGGCCTTAGACTTTTGTAAATAATAACTAAGCCCCTTAACTTTATAAAATTATATATTGGTCCTCCAAGAATTGAAAAATTACGTTTAAGTCCTTTGACTTTTAACAATTTGCAATTAAGCCCTTATGTACATCAACTTTTCCAATTAAGCTTTCTAAGTATCCAATAAGTCTATAAATCATGTGTAATCACCTCTAAGGCGTTAGAACACATTTAATTTAATCACCATGGTCATATCCATCCAATGGACTCAATTTTACACACTTAAAAGCTTATATGTCAGAAATCTCCAAGATTTCACATACCGATGAACTCTAAGTTCATGTAAGGCATTGACATACATACCAAAAGGATTCAAATTCATTTTTGAATGCATATAAAACCATGTATATATCAATGTACTGTAACATCTCCAAATACAGAATAATCATCAAAGGGATCAGAAAGTCCGGCATCTTAAGATCTAAATACTGGAGGATTTTATCAAATATGGTATTGAAGATTCAAAGTCAATTCAAGATATAAGACAAACAGCTGTTAGTTGAAGAAGATGTCTACTTAAGGAAGAGCCACTGCTTTTGTGAAAACATATCAGACTCTTAAATTACATCAACATCATCAATACTATTGATAATGATATCATTATCAAATCTCTTGTGCTTTAGAAAGTAAAAATTATTCTTGAAAGAAATCATTAAAGCTCATATCGAGCAAACTTCATTTATTAAGATTGTAGAGGCTAGCTAAATATTACTAGTTTGGATGGATGGAGAACCTTAAAAAATATGTACTCATAAGCTTGAAGAGGTTCATTAAATTACTACTTGGGATTTTAGTGAAACACTCAAGTTGGATACTTGGGGACTAAAAGTAGGCTTGAGTTATAAGTCAAACCATTATAAATTGACTGTGTCATTCCTCTCCCTTTTAACTTTCAAATTTTTGCAATGTATTATGTGTATGTTCATTTTACCAAGAGGCTAAATTGCTATAGCATATATTATGCCCTAACACAAATAGCGAGATGGTTTTGCTTTGGTGAGATGGCTTCTCTCACTCGTTTTATGCCCAAACTCCCTAAATCCTATTTTTTGGTATGTATCTTCATCTCCTTCTTTCTCTGCCTATTCCTTTACTACCCATCTCCCTCATTTTCTGCCTAATCCTCTTTTACCCATCCTCTGATTTGGAACCCAGAACCCTAGGGACTTTTTCGTTTCTTCACTCCAAATTTATTTACCCGCCACTCTCCCTTCCCATTTTGAGCTTTTTTATTTTCAACTTTCCCCTTTTGCCATCACTACTTTTTCCTTCTTTAGCTATGTTTTCTAACCATGTTGCCTTTGGATGACAAAGGAAAAGATGAATTTCCATCTTTGCCTTCCTAAAAGCCTCTAGACCTTCCTAAAAAGCAGACTCATCCTCATCCTAACTCATCCAACACTCCTCCTATTGCATCCAACTCCCTAATGCCAATCCTATAACAACACCCCTTCCTTAAAAAAGCTAGAAATAGGTCGTCGGGGATCCATATGCCTCAAACCTCCTTTTCAAACATCCAAAGGAAATTGATGGTAAACTTATTGTTTCCCCAAAAAGTTAAATATTGGAAGAAGGTGCTCGTAGCTGGGATGCCACACTTGTGGGATTTTTCTTTGACCAACACCCTGCTTTTCCTCTCATTCAATGATGGTCATAAAAATTTTGGAAAAACTGAGGGTTGGTTGATGTTCTATTGACTAAAGAAGATCTCGTTTTGTTCACGTTTCATTATACTTCAATAGTAAACAAAGTCTTAGAGAAGGGTCCCTGGCGTATAGGCAATCAACCAACCTTTATATAATTGTGGAAGCCTTCCCTGCAACTTGATTCCATCAAACTCCATCATCTTCCCTTATGGATTAATTTCCATAATATACCTTTAGAATACTGGACTACTTAATGCTTGAGTTCTTTAGCAAGTTTCATAGGGAAACCCTTATGTATGGATGAAAATATGGCATTGAAAAAAATTGTAGGCTATACCCGAATTTGTGTAAGTGTAGAGCTCTCCCAGGAACTTCTAGCTTTGATTCCAATTCTAAGACTTGGTGAGGGGAAGGTACTTCAAGAGGACAACATTGTCATTTCATATAAGTGGAAACCCTATCGTAAAATTCAAGGGAAAGTATAGAAGGCTATGGGAAAAACCTTTCAAACAAGGATTTATCAAGAACTTATGGGGATGGATACAACTTATGATACAGATGCCACTATAAATGCAAACCAAGAGTGCCTTCCAAATAGTCAAAATCATCTTCCTACTAAGAACACTGATGCTCTTCCCTTAAATAGCATAGATAATCCTATTCTCTCTAATAGTGTCATGAATGAATCCACCTCAACTTCTCTTAATGCTCTGAAGGAACCTTCTTCTGAACTTACGACAGACCCCATTATACACTCAGCTGAGAGTGGAGACCTCTTCAGTGAATACGCCAAGAGCACATCACCACTTCCCCAAAATTCTTCTGAAATGCCTAGTCACTCACCTCCCACTCAATCTACACAAGAAGTAGAGATAGATAATGAAGAGCAAAATATGCAGTTCCAAATAGTAGAAAGACAGAGATCTAAAAGGAGCATGAAGGGCTCCAACAATAAATATTTTTAATATTTCAAATATCATTTGGAATGTCCAAGGTTTAAATTTCCCTATAAAGCAAACTGCTTTAAAGGATTTTTTTGAGGGGAAAGGCCTCTCATTGTAGGATTACTAGAAACCAAAATAAAAGTAGAGAATGTTGGTGAGTTAAATCTAAGTTCACGTTGGTAGAAGCTTACAAACCATTCCCACCATTTTTTTGGTCGCATTATAGTCTACTATAAGGCTAATAAAGTTACAGTTGAGCTTCTCCATTCCTCTGAGCAAATGTTACACCTTAAACTATCTTTTTTAAATGATAACATTAATATCATTTCATCCATCATCTATGCTAGTAATTTTGGCTTCCAAAGAGCAACATTATATTTTGATTTAATCACTGTTGACAAAGACATTCGACTTCTTTGGATCTTATATGGTGACTTCAACTCTATATTGTATCCATCTGAGGCCCATGGTAACTATAATCTCCGCCATTTCTCTAATGATTTCAGGACATGTGTTCATCAACTGGGAGTGATAGATTTGAAGTCCATTAGCCATAAGTACACATGGTCCAACAAACAAAACTCCCATTGGTTTATACAAAAGAAACTTGATTGTGCTTTGGTCAATGGCAACTGGCTTGATCAATTTCCCGACAACGGTGCCACATTCCTTGATCCTCTATTCTCATATCATACCCCAATCAGGGTGGAGTGTCTTATCTCATCAGTTGCTAGGAAGTTCCCTTTTAGGTTTAACAATCACTTGGCCAACGCACCAGGTTTTCTTGAAGCTTGCAAGATAAGATCTAATTATTATTTTCAGGGAACCAAATAGTTCGTTTGTGTCCAAAAATAGAAGGCAATTTAAAAAGAACTTAAATCATTGCATTCCTTAAGAGGCGCTAATGCCCAATCTCTTTCTAAAGCCACTGAAGCACTTACGGGCATCCAGCTTCATCTTGCAATAAATCCATAGGATCTATAACGTCTTGCAAATGAAAAACAGGCCATCTCTCACTACCTGCCCATAATTCAAAATCATAACTTTTTCCTTCAACAAAGAGCTAGAGTGAATTGTCTTAGGAAGGGTGATAAATGCACCAAGTTCTTTTTCAACTCCATCTTAGCTCGGAAAAACTGAAATAGATTCTGCTCCCTTTTTAATAGTGAGGGAGTTCAGCTTCAGAACTATTAAGACATTCAAGAAGAGGCTATCAGGTTTTTTAACACCTTGCTAGGTATTTCAGCTTCTGAAATTATAACTAATGTAGATCTCTCGGCTTTCATTTCTAAGAGACTAAATCTTGTAGATTTCGACATATTGACTAAGGCAGTTGATGATAGGAAAATTGAGGAAACTCTTACCTGCTTGAATGGTATAAAAGGCCCAGGTCCAGATGGACTCAACGGCTACTTCTACCAAAAATTGTGGGAAATCAGAGGGCCCTTTATCAAGAAGGCTGTAAAGGAATTTTTCTCTAATGGAGTACTTCTCAAAGAAATCAATCACACTTTTCTTTGCTTGATTCCAAAAAGTGATCACTCCTCCTCCTTCAGTGATTTCTGACCAATCTCCTATACACACTTCCTCTATAAAATTATCTTGAAGATCCTTGCAACTAGGCTAAGGAAAGCACTTATCCCTCTCATCAGTGAAAATTAGGGAGCTTTCATTTATAATAGGTAGATTGGAGATAATACATTGACGGTGCAAGAGCTCCTTAAGGGTTACTCACGTCCGACCTCCATACCCACTTTCTTCGTCCTGAACAACCATTAATTTAGGTTCCATCCTGTCTATGGTTGATATATGGATGAACAACCACTTTCTCAAATTATAGAATCGATGGAGATGTAACTAATGAGTAATTGTGTTGTGAATGGTAAAGTTATGTGGTATTTGCTTTAATTTGAACCAAATAATTAGTGTAACAATTGTCTCACAATAATTTTAGTTAATTTTAACCAACTTTGTTATTTTTCACAGGTTTATGGACTTAAACAACACTTCATAGCCGTTTGAGTTACGCTCAAATGTTTTTGTAATTTGAGTATCTTCGCCAAAATGTCCAAACATGTTGCAATTTTGTCAGCTTTAATATTTTGTATAGAAACAAAAGATTAATCTTTTAATATTATATTAATTTTGTTACAATTTGATGATATTTATATAATTTTACTTTATATATGGGATGCTCGATATTTTGAATTAACAATATTTTCTACAATATAATTTGATAATAATAATCAAATAATTCATAACAGAAAATATATTGATACATTATATACAAAGCATTGTAAATTGCTCAACATTATGGATTATGTAAAAAGATCCAAATAATGTTTGACAATGTTTTTACACATCCGTAGTTCAAAGACTATACTTACGAAACTAAGGAAAATGTAGTTAAAAGTTTTTACTTACGAAATTAAAAAATGTAGCAAAAAATGTATCTCTAAGAAACAAAAAAAAAAAGTAGAAAAAACTATATAACTATTAATGTATAAAACATAAAAAAAATTATTGCCTATGTTTATATTTTGCTGCCAGTCATTTGGCGCTAAACTTTTTCCTGCCAACTTGGACTTATACTCGATATTTGGCTATGTATGTGTAACGCTTTACCTATGAAAGCATTTTATAGCTAATACTTTCTATCTACGATTTTCCAAAACATCGTCATTAATGTTTTACCATGGAGAATTGATTACGCTTCGTGTGCCTCATAAATAACTATAGGCGATGTTGTTGAACAAATTGACTTTTTGTTTATACCTATTGTCTAGTTTGTTGCAGGGTTTGTATTTCATCT
The DNA here is from genome assembly GCA_025504935.2 of Erythroxylum haughtii. NCBI lineage: Eukaryota > Viridiplantae > Streptophyta > Magnoliopsida > Malpighiales > Erythroxylaceae > Erythroxylum > Erythroxylum haughtii. The sequence continues at coordinate 483,734 of JANSVB020000013.1, forward strand.
TTTTCATAAGATTTTCTCCCTTTCTCTTATTTTATTTAAGTAATTAATTCCAATTAAGTTCTTATATATATAAAGAAAGATTATTATATATATATATATATATATATGAAGAAATATTATTTCACATGATAATATATTATAACTATTAAACCAAATACGATTTAATTTTCTCTTTGT
>JANSVB020000013.1:517455-527943 GCA_025504935.2 Erythroxylum haughtii
GATGTTTATAAAATAGCTTCTGGACAGAAAATAAGATACAGATAATAAAGAAAGAGAGGTAGTTTGAATGATACTAAAAACCTTAAAGAAGAAGATCAGTTATGGAAGGCAAGCAGTGACTAATGTTTGATAAGGAGATTTGTTTTGCATCGATTTGTTTTTCATTAGGGAGAATTTTGCCACATTCCTCCCAGCATAGCTTATTTCCACTATCAAAAACTAGTCGTTACGTCGACATGCTGTGATGAATTAATGTTAATAATTTTATTCTAAGAAATTAATAGAAGGCTTCTTATTTGAATGTTCCAAAATCCTGGCAATGTTAGTTTTATAACCTATCAAGTGAGACTACATTTAATGATAAGGTTGAGAATGTCAAGTTTGAATGTACTATGTTTAAGGGATGCGTAAACATCCCTTGTAGCTCTGAAATATGATTGCTTCTATGTACATAAACATCCCTTGTAGAATCCCCTAATGTAAAATAGATGGGTATTTGTGATTACCTATATATGTTTTGATGCCTTGCTAATATTTATGGTTTTGACCATTTGACTTTTAATTGTTGTGTGCAATCACAACCTCATGACACGTTGAATTGAAGTCCTTATGATGGATACATGTGTATACTAAATGTGGTAAGATTTGGTGTAAAAGCAATCACATGGTAAATATTTACATAAACATCTCTTACAAATTGTGCCTTGATTTTCTAACATACCTTTCATTAAACAGTTAGCAGGGTTTCCTCAAATAAGCAAGGAAGGTGGAAAAAACTTTTACCCATACACATCCAACGTAGAAACACAATTTCCCATCTTCCAAACACAAACAGAAAGGGAAACCCATACATCATTTACAAAAAAGAAAACTCACATAAAGTCCAAAACATAGCAGAATAATAAAGCACAATAAGGAGGGTCAGAAAAGAAGAACAATACATACCAACACAGGATACAACGCTTCTTTGACAGTGACTTAAGCAAGGTAGTAGACAACCACAAAAGAGGAGTCAACGCTTCTTCAAAGGATTATGAAGAGGAAATATGACATCTAACTCAAAAATGAAGACAACTTCATTTTCGTGTTAATAACCAAGTTCAAAGAGACATCATTTTTTTAAAGCTAAATGATGTCTTTTTCGATTAAGTTTGAAGAAATATACCGTTTGGCAATCATTCAAAAACACATCGCCAAATGGTATCCCATTACCATTCGGGTTCACCTTTGGCTAACATAATGATATATAATATATAAATTATATCTAACAGTACGACATTTTTTATAATAAATTGTGAAATATGATTAAATAAAGTAATATATTACATAAGTGAGATATGAGCAAATTTATATATTATGTAATAATTCAAAAATCATTATACTAGTTACAATATTATCTATACATTCATATAACATTATATTAATTACCATATATGATGATGATAATAATAATAATAATAATAGCATTTCAATTAAAAATAAATTGCAATAGAGTAAAAAATGGAAATAAATATTAAATATTGATATGATATTCTTAAAAATCAAATTTAATATTATTCAAAATCTATTGTAAGCTTAAAAACAAATGTACTTAACAACAATGTCATTTCAAAGATCAAATTTAATATTAATCACAATGATTTGTATAAGTGTCAAAATAAATTTACTCAAAAAATGTCATGTATTCTTTTTATTAATCTCCTTTAATATATATGATTTCTTTTATGTGGTCTCATAAAATTGATTTTATCATATATAAATTCTATCATAATTTATGTATAAGATATATTAAAAATTTAGCAAAATTGAAAAATATTATAAAAAGTATAGTAGTGGTGACGATTTTGCTAATTGGTAGCCAAAGATTCGACTACTATTGAACTTTTTAGCGACAACTTATGGGATTGTTACCAAATGTTTCGGCATGAAACAAGTAAACCCAAAAGGAGATGATTTTGTAAATTGTTAGGCAAATATTTGAGTACCAATTAACATTTGGCAACATTTTGTGGAATTATCGCCAAATGTTGATGCATGAAAAAATTTACTTGAAGGGTGATGATTTGCTAAAGTGTTAGCCAAATTGTCAACTTCAAATTAACATTTGGTGACGATTGTTGTGATCTTCGCCAAATGTTACTACATGAAAAAAAAATAAGCGTAAATGATGTCATTTGTTCAACGATAAACGACATAATTTTCTAATCTGTTTTTTCAAAAGCTCGACTCACCCCTACCCCTCCCAATTTCTTTCGTTCTCTCCTCTCTTGCACCTTTCTTCTTCATTTTCCCTCTAGTTATCGACATTTTGTCTTCTTCATTTGCATCCTTCTAATTTCTCTAGTCGTCATCCTTCTATCCTTTGATCTAGGTAAGTCATTGAGTACTTGTTCTTTGGTTTTTCTTATGCTTCCATTTTTGATGTTTTAAGATGTGATGTTACATGAGTTTAGAGTGGTATTTTTAGTTGTTTTCATTTGTTTGGATTATCTATGGTTTAATTTTATTATAGATGTCTTAATGTTAGTAAAGAAAGAGAAAAAACATGATTTTCTTAGTTAGTTTGGGATAAATTTCTCATATCTATAAAGTGTTCAATGAAATTTATGTTACAATTGTGTTAAAGTGTTGCATATGCTCTACTTGTGTAATTAGTGTATATCACATGCTTCAATTGACATTATACTGATAATTGATTATAAGAGTTTCAATTGTTAATGTTAACATTTTGAATGAATAAGAGAGATTATTTATATCCTTTTTTTCTTCTTATGTCAAAGCTCATATTAGTGTTTCATTTATAGTTGGTCTTATATAAAATTAATTGGATTTGTATACGGCTGCTACAGCTACTACTCAAAACTACATTGGGAGTTTATAATTATTTATTATTGTGGTTTCCATGTCTTACAATGTTATGTTTTTTATCTTTCAATAACTCCATTTTATTGAGGGGGTCAATAGTTTAAAAATATATCTTTTAGGTTGTTTGTTATTTAAGCAAACCAACACATATATGTTTAACACTATATAAAATACTACATAGTTGTGTTAGGATCCATTAGCTTATTAAATCTTAGGGAAGTTTTTAGCCAGGACATAGTTTGCAAGCATTGGAAAGTGACTTGAAAGTCATTATACGTCGGTATTTATCAAAGACAAGTTAATGTTAGCAAAATTTTAAGGGTTTAACAAAATAGATTACATATTAAAGACTCATAATAATGATCTCTTACTCCTATTTTCTTATTTTCTAGTTGTTTTTGGTTTTTTAGTTATGAAATAATTGGGTTGATAATTTAGATGGGATGGATCCTAGGATTTGATATATTAAATTCATGAATCTTTTGGTTTAAAGAATTCCTAGCGTTTTTTAGATTTATCTATCTTCTATAATCGATTGAATTGAAGGAAGAAAAGTAAAAGATTCAGTTATTTTATACATACATCAAGATTTGAGAGAAGAGATATATGAGAAGATCACAATATCGATAAAGAGAGTTAGCCATCCTATAATGAAGAGAAAGCCACAAAAGCATGCTTTGTTTATTTGGGTTGGTTTATATCCATGACTTTGTTAAAGCACCTATATCTTCACTTTATAGTCGTGCATATCATTGTAAAAGCACCAATATCATTTTGAAATTAGGATTACGGTGTTTCTTGCAAAATATATAAAAACAAAACTATTGAATAATTGTATCATATTAAATATGAAATCGTCATTTTTGCAGGCCCTAATTTATGTTGAAGAGCATCGATAAACATCCAATTTCGTCCTTCTTCTTTGCACTTTACGGTTATCTATCCAACCATTGTGTATCACATGTTTTGCTTTAATAGTATCCCTATTTGTGTTTGGGTTTTGTAAGTTATCAAACTTAGTATGTGAACATGTAATTGATAATTTTGGACTAGTAACATAATGCACCTACAATTATGGACAATCCCTTGCATAATAAACCCCTAGGATAGTATATAAGCTAGAAACTTGTGATGTATCTCTTATGAGGCTTATTAGTGAAATATTTCACGAGTCTAAGAGTTATAGCAAGAACTTGCTTTCTCAAATCATGTGGTGTAACAATGCCACGTATCATAGTGCTTGTTTAAATTCAAACTTTGAAAATGAACTTGTAGTGATTAATCATTATGTTATATAGAACGAGGATTGTATTTAGTAATTCATTTATTTATTTTCAATTGTATAGTTAGATGGAAAAAAGTTGGATATCTCATCAGAAGTGGCCCACTGAATACTTAGAAGGAGTTAAGAATTTCATACAATTTGTAAAAGATCACATGGGTGTTGAATGTTTATGCGTATTATTGATATTTGACTTATGTTTATGCGTAATGTTGATATTTCAGATATAGATATCCAATATAATGACACCTGGTAGAAACAAATGAAAGAAAGTGGCAACTATCGAAATTATTCCTACCCTATAGTAACCAAATCAATCCAACGCTAGCCTACAACAACAATCGACTTCATCCACCAGTAAAGCCAGTCAATAACAACCTCTTTCTGCCTCAACTAGTGCTGAGGAACCTTTAGGTCTGTTAATCTTTACCACCTATAATTAGACTTATGCTCAAATATATATTTACATGTTTAATGCATTTTTTCTTATCATTATTCTTTTGTTATCAGGTTCCAATACGCTATCAGAAAAAAGAGCTAAAGGTATCACTAAAGGTTGTGAGTTGTAGTGCATGAATGTTGCAATGAACATCAAGTTGTGTATACATATTGATACCTTACAAGGTTATCTTGTTGACAAGATCTAATCGGCAAAATTATCCAGCAAGTTAGGGGTCATTTTTAAGATCAAATTATCTTGGCTTCAACATGCCAAGCAGTAGAAGGAAGACAACTGCATTTTTTTTACTTATTTAAAGATTAATTTCACTTTTACTTGTTGTTCATAGATGAAGCTCAATATTGTCGATATCGATAATCCTGAAGTTTAAGTTGTGTGACTTCACTGTTGAAACAAAGGGTCAATGATCATTATTATCGATTACATAAATACTACAAATCTTTTTTCTTCTGATGAGTATGCAAGAAGACATGTTCCCAAATGAATGTCTCTAGAAAATTGGAGCCAAATATGTGATTATTAGGCCTATGCCAACATTAAGGTTTGACTTCTTTCTCTTCATATTTGCTTCAATTAACCTTGTTACACAATTTAATGATTTTTTCTTTTCTTTATTTAGGAAAAGTTTGAGAAAGTGAAGATTAACAGAGGAAAAATGAAAACTCCTTACAACCAAGGCTCTAAATCATTTGTTATCGTAAGAAATAAATATGTAAGTTCTTTGTTTAGAAGCTATAATTATATCAGTAAATACAATATTATTTATTGTGTTTTCAATTCTTTTTTTAATAAAATAGAGTGAGAAGGAACTACATGGACAAGAGTGTGATAGGATCACACTATACAAACTCATTTACTGTAAGGAAGGTCAAAGGTGGATGTCAGAAGAAGTGCAAAATAACTATATAAGTATAAAATTTCGTTTAAATTTTAAGTTGCAGTACTAACTAATAATATTTTAATTGAAAATTGATTTTATTTTATTAATTTTAGAGTAAGATGTAGGAGTTATTGCAAAGATATTGTCTGATAAAAATGATCCAAATATAGATGAGATTTGCAACAATGTGTTTGGTACAAGATCCGGCTACATCAAAAGTCTTGGGTTTGGCCCTAAGCTAATTACTTCATCCTCATCAGGATCAACATAGATCGTCTTGAACAGGAGAACCAGTTGCTTAAGGCTAAATTAGATTGTAATGAACAAAAGTTAGAACGTAATGAACAAAAGTTAGCCAAACTTGAAAAGAAGGTCAAACAAATACTTGATATGAATTATTTAAGTAGTAGTGACGATGAAAACAATTCTTAGTTTGTACAAAACTATTTTTGTCAACGTTTGTATTTGACATTTAATGATATTGTATAAAATGCTTCTAATTTTTAATTATTTGTCGTATAATAAATTATAAAACAAAAAATCTAAATATTACATACAAAAACATGGATTAAAAAGGTCACCAATAAATATAATTAACACGATACAAATTTTAGTAATAATTTTTATTAAAAATTAAAAATGTAGCTAAAAGATTTGCCTATGTTTTTAAAATCGTCACTAAAATTTTTTAGCTATATATTGAAAAATGTCGCCAAATTAAAACTTTTAGCTATGTTTCTAAAAATATAGCTAATTTTTTTTTGTTATGTCTGCTATATCGTCGTTAATAATTTTGGGCGATAATTCAAAATTCGTCTCTAAATATTATTAGCTACATTTACAGTAACATAACTAATAATATTTAGCCACAAAAACTAAGCATAACAAAATATCATTGGTGACGATTTTTTGTATTGTCACGTATCTCTTTTTGTTATGTGTGTAGCTCGTAGCAAAAAATAATTCGCGACGATATATAGCTAATAATATTTAGCCACAAAAACTAAGCGTACCAAAATATCATTGGTGACTATTTTTCATATCGTCATGTATCTCTTTTTGTTATGTGTGTAGCTCGTAGCAAAAAATAATTCACGACGATACATAGCTAATAATATTTAGCCACAAAAACTAAGCGTACCAAAATATTATTGGTGACGATTTTTCATATCGTCGCATATCTCTTTTTATTATGTATGTAGCTCGTAGCAAAAAATAACTTGCTACGAATGAAGGACTTTTAGCTACGAAAATTTTCGTCGCTAACAACCTCATTTATTGTAGTGTATATATTAATCAATACTTTATTATAAGTAGTCAAAGGTAACTTTATTATGTTCTTTTATTAAGACATTATAAGATGTGTATATGCCAATATATTTTATAATTATAGAATAACATTACTTTCAAAACTAAATCCAATTTCACAATAACAACTAAGTTAAAAAGTATAGCATTAAGTAGACAATCCTTTGAAAAAGGTTAGAAGTAGCTTTCAATGCTCATCCTAGTACTTTCCAAATATGAACATTTTTCATTTTAGGAATGGTTTTAGGTTGAAGTCACTAAAAAATGAATCCTAATTAAGGTCCTAGTTACATGACGCTCATTATCTGTAGGTGTTTTTTCGTGGTTAGGGGGTTTGATTTGGTATCGGTTCCCTTAAACAATATATATGGAGACAGCTCCGTTTTTGTTTGCTTTCTTTTGTTTCTTTTCAAGCTAATGGGGGGACCAAAAGAACTCGAAATTATAAAAGGAAAACGATTAAGAGATCATACAATTAATTAATCTATTATCAAGTGTGCACAATAATGCATGATTATTTAAAATCAGAAAGGAGAGTGTCTTTTGTGGAATCAATTTTATAATAATATCAAGTAGACTGAGAATAACTTAATAAAACATGTACCTAAACAATTATTTTCAGTATATTTAAATGCGTGGATTTAATTAAGATTGTTGAAGCTTTTAGTTATAGGAATGAGAAGCACAATGCTTGTCTTTCTCTCTCTCTCTTTTTTTTTTAACCCTATTATCTGAAATTAATCTTACAATATATATAAAAAGAAGTAAAAAAAGAAAAATGGGATGCTTAATATTCTTTGTTAATCATGTCGAGAACAATATTTTTTATATAGAAGGACCACCCTATGACTCTTAGGGTGCATATTTATTGAGTTTTCAAAATTTTAATAAAAATACAGCAACCTATGTATTATGCTTCAATTTTAATATATCTTCACCTATAATATAGACACTAAAATAATCCAGTTGCTGATATCAATCCCTCTCGTGCCCATCCTTCTGTGAAATTCACTCGTTTTCATTGAATTACCTATATAAAGTAACTATCTGAAACTTAAATTTAATATGAATAGGATTTGATGCCATCTATTTCATAATGGAATTTAGCAGCAAAAGAGCAAAACTGAAAAAGAGATAGATGGAAATAGCTGGATATCTAGGGTGGTGACTCAATTTAATCAACTTCCATGTTTTAATTGCGTCCATCGTTAGAAGCATATTTTGCCATCAATTTTTTTCCCCAAATCCTACACCATAGAGAGTTGAAATTTATGACTTTCTTTTCCGTTTGTGCACATGAAAATGAGCTCAAGAAGAAACAAGTAAAAGAGATGGCTTCCACAGTTTTTAAAGAGAATTCTCAGTTGCCCATCAGATGCCGAAGAATTGATTTCCAAGGAAATCAGAGAGATGAGAGGTTGGGTGATGGATCCCTTGGAAAGCTATCCTTTTTTCCAGTGCCCTAGATAGCTAGAGAGAGTCTTTAAGGTGTACATATAGATTTGATAGCAAGAATTAACACCTTCCATTTATTCCTTTTCCTTTCAAGCGTGAATTAATATTTACCTAACTAAAATTAAAATGACAATTTGAACAATATATAGCACCTAATCAACTAGTTAATGACACCATGAACTACATAGCACTAGGTAGTGGTATGTAGGACAGGTTCTTTAACTTTTGGCAAGTGTTGTAGTAGTGCCAGAAAATCAACATATTAATGGTTAAAAAAATGTGAAGTTTTTGGTTTCAATGGCACTCTGACTCAAAATTTGAAATACTAATTATTAGTAATGCTAATGGCTTTCTAACTAGTGCATTAAAAACTTAAGAGTTGGTATTAGTATCTTATAATCACTCCACAATATAAAAGTTTACAATGTTAATTTATATTTGCTATTTTACTGGACTGGCTGGGGAAAGAGTTTAACAATTATAAAAGAGCAAACAAACTTTCATCAAGCTAGAGCTCGGCCTTGAAATATACTCTTCGCTGAGAAGTAAAGTAAAAGAAACATGCTTCAAAACAAAGCGCCGTATCTCGGAATCCTCATTACTCTTGCAACTACAGGTTAAGAACTATGATGATGTCAATTTCAACTGTTACTTAACCTTTTCGAAAATAGAATGATTCACTTAAAGGTAAATGACTTCACAATATTAGTGATCCAGTGGACCTTGGATTAATCTTAAGTAATGCGTGCATTAGAATTAACGGCTCCAATTTACCCCAAAAAGCTATAGCACGTTACCTTAAGTGAGTATATACGTAGAAACGTTTGACTTAGTTGGGAAGTCCATATGATTAAGAATTATAGCCAAATATAAGGGTGCCAACAAGCTGAATAATGACCATGTTCTTCTGGCCACTAAATGTCCCCAACATTGATGACCATAAATAACTACATAGCCTTTCAATCAACATACTCTAATTATTGATCTACCCTTTACTTTTCCCTATTAACATGCACATAAGCACCTTGTTAACTTATGAAGATTATCATTTAACCTCTAATCCACCAATATAATAAAATGCTTGAGTCTTGTGAAGAACAAAAGTTGCTCTAGCGATTATGGAACCGAAAGCAACAAATTTTCTAGAACGGTAAATGCTCAAGCAGTGCACGTACGGTATGGCTCAAGCCTGTCCAACAGTACGATTCCAGGGGGCTGTTTGGACTCCACTTTGGATAAGAAAGTATGCAAGACAAGGAAAGGAGTGTGCGTGTAGGATTTTGCAAATCGTGCACATGGGTTTAGGACTTCACAAAGTCACATGCTTTCTAGGATGTGTCATGTTAGATGTACAGATTGAGGAATCCTATAAAAAGGAACATTAATTATTATTATACCATCTAGGATTTTTTATGTCAGAGATGATAAAACTGAACTTGACAAGAAAAAAAAAAAAAAAGAATGGTTAAAACCCTCTCTCTCCACCTAGGACTATAAAAATCATGGGAGTGGCAAGACAACGAAAATGAAGAAACACTTGAAATGGGGTATATCTAAGGCAACAAGTGGTACATGGATGTTCCTCAAGACTGCCAATCAAAAGCTTGATTACACTGTTGACCCTCTCTTCCCTCTCTCTCATCTCCTTCTTTCAACTAAAAGTCCCAATCTTTAAGTCTTTACCATATCAGACTTTGCAATTAATCTGTTGGTTGTCCTTCCATACATGGAGCATAACATTTTTTTGACTTTACAAAAGAACTATCCTGCTTTTGAATTCAATCTTCACTCACTTCAGTGAGCACTAGAAAACATTTCTTCGTATCCTACTCATGGAACAAACAAGATTAGAGGCGTGCCCCTCCGAGACTTCAAGCATCATATCAGTTTCGAATCACCCTCCATTCCTTCAACCTTCAATTGTGGAGAGCCAACAACAATGGAAAAGGCTTGAAGAAAGTGGTCAAAATCACCAAGGAGGCACTAACCATGAATTTGTGCTGGATCTACGCCTCTCTGGCAAGGATTCCGATAAAGGGTCGAATCCAGAACTCAACCTCCTCGATTCGTTGAACGAGATTTCATTGCAGAAGCCGTCAGATACTCCAGGTACCGAAACTGAGCCTCGAGTATTTTCATGCAACTATTGCCACAGAAAATTCTACAGCTCGCAGGCACTTGGAGGTCACCAAAATGCACATAAACGAGAAAGAACACTTGCGAAGCGGGGACAAAGAC
>JANSVB020000013.1:677952-693186 GCA_025504935.2 Erythroxylum haughtii
AGACTATGATTTGGGACAGAAAAACGAAAGAGAGGGAAGACATTGAAGAGAGCATTTCGGAGACTCGTAAAAACAATAACATGGACAGCGACTCTAGAGGCAAACAAGGGGAGAGTGATGAAGCATGTTAACCATTACCTGCTGCGTCTGCGAAGCCCACGAAAGAAGCACGGAGAGCTATGAAGCGCGGTGAAGAAGGAAGGAGAGCTCAACAGAGAGGGAGATGTTTCGTTTCCCAAACGAAAACGAGCACGTTTTCTGTATTAAAGCAGGGTATTTCGGCCATTTCACTCAACTGGCTTGTTCTTGTCCTTAGGACAAAGCTTTCTGTACCATACTTTCGGATTGGACAAATTTTTTTGTCCAACTCCGTTGAAGACAGAATCACAAAAGACAAAGACGGCAACCAAACACCACCTAGGACAGAACTTATATGTCCTTGTCATCTGTCCTCACGTCTGCGGACGGCAACCAAACGCAATGTAAGAGTCTACTCGAAAGGGGCCTTTATTATTGGTCTTATTCTTTTCTTCTTTATTCTCCCTTATACGTAGATCCTTATATGAACCCATAAGTCTCTTTTTGTTTAGAAATTTAAACGAGAGGGAATATGTATCCTTAAATATTAATGTATATTGCCCAAATATCTTAATAACCAAAAATTTCTTATTTTATTTTTTAAAGGTTATTCCTTCATCTATAATAAAATAAGATGGCCTTCTCCACCTTGTGATAAAGAAGATATCACATAAATGGTCTCTCTTCTCCTATTAAAAGAAGACAATATATAGTGAATTCTCAAATAGAATTTGAAGAATTGTAGGCTAATGATTATTTAGCTAAACTATTATAAACTAATTTTATATTTCTTTTTCTTATTCTCTTTTATTATTATTTTTGATCATTTTGGGATTACCTTATATGAACTTTTTATAGCAATACATCAATATAGACAATTCATTAAGTAGGTTAAGAATTATTTAGCTAAATTGTTATAAATTAAACTTATATTTCTTTTTCTTATTCTCTTTTCTTATTTTTTATGATAATTTTGTGATTAACTTATATGAATTTTTCATCATCATACATCAATATAGATAATCCATTCATCATTTTTTGAAAAGATATAAAATTCGTATGTATAATGCACTACGAGGATAAATAATTATTTAGCTAACCTCTCATAAATGATTAGAATCAAAGAGTCTACTACATTAACGAATGATAATTAAGTAAACAACTAACAAGTCATTTCAGAATACTCATATTTTCAGACCACGATGATGCCATGTTCTGTTTGTTTTGGGACATATCTTTCCATGGAATCTCAACTCTACATAATATAGCTATTTGATTCCATTGTTAAAGAGTAGTGATTATGTTTGGCAGTCCTTAATTGCTTACAAGATTTGCATAATTAAATTCTTAGTGCTATTAATAATTAACTAAAAATAAGTTATTTGTTCATAATTACATAATACAACTCTCACCAATAGGACTAGTAAGATTCGGTACCCATATAAATAAATTTGATTCAAGAACATAAACACAAAAATGAAAAAAAATGATGCGAATTAACACACTTATAGAGGAAAATGTCTTAAAGCGTATTGGACTGTTTATAGGTAAGTTACTTTAAAGGGTATAATTATAATTGGGACTGAGTCTACCAAGTTAGGCATGGATGGGATCAACTTTTGGTTTTTTTCTCTACAGAACCGCCGACTTCTAGAAGTGGAAGACATTATTTAGTTTGGACAGCTTTCGTATCGATCGGTGGCCGTCTTTAAAGTGAGAAACTTCCGTGCCCACTAGTTTGAACAAACAGAAAAAGGAAAAAAAAGGAGATATCATATCATTAAATTTTAGACTATGTTATGTGTATTTCTTTCTCGCACAGCACAACGAACTTTTCCTGGATGGTTTAAAGTAAAGCAAACTATGATGTGTTAACAAAATGAATAACTCTTGTTTCTTTGGTGTAGCTATCTACCTTTCCAGTTTTGTTTCTTGATAAGGTGAGGAGTAGCTAAGCCTAACATAGGAATTCAGATATTCTTTTAAATTTTATGATGTCTTAATGAATCTCAACTATTTATTTATGTGAATCTCGCGTAGATCCCGTATAAATGAACACGGATCTTGTATAAATGAATGATTGAGATTTATGTGACAGAATAAGATATCATAAAATTACACAAAAGATTCTGTCCTCTAAGATAATGGACGCGGGGACGACAATGCCACGGAACAAGGCCAAAACTTTAATTTTTTTAAAAGTATTTTTTTAATTAAGTTATGATTTGAGTTTTTTTGTCCATCTAAAATTTATTTCTTCTAAATAAAATGACCAGTTATCCTCCCCAAAAGAATAAATTTTGAGGATATACATATACTTTTGGTTAATATTAATAATGTTATTTGAAAAAACAAACATCCTGATAGCAAGTCTCATGTCACTGTCTTAGCCTCTATCAAGAGCTACGCATTTGACCCTCACCGTCACCTTTCTTGACCAATCAAATGGATTTCTCATATATGCACGTGGGTCAAATTTTATGAAAAAGCAACAGAAAGAAAAAAGGATTGGTCATAGGCAGCGTGTGAAAATTAGTTTATGGACGAAATTAAAATTTCAACAAAAGTTAGATCAGCCAATGGACTTAATTACCCAATATCCATCTGACTTTGTTCCTAGACAGATAAAAATAATAAAAAGAAGAAAAGTAGGGTTACTGTCGGGGAAAGTGGTCAAGCAAGGTTGCTTTCTAATTGCAAAGCTTCCAGATAACGTGGACATTGGACAAATCAGCAGACTCTTCCCACGTTTTTGGTCAAATAACATTTTGGTAATAAAGGAATACTTTCCTAGAAGGTGTATGTGTTTGAAAGTTCAAAACCCGCCACTTCTCATGCACCTTTATATACCTGTTATACTCCACATCTCACCGAAACCCATCTCTTATTTAGTGCTTCTCTTGGCACATCAACTCCAAAAATCTTTTCTTTAAGAGAAACTAAGTTTACAAAAATATCAAGAGAAATAGGTGACACACGCAAATTCTGAGTGGTGTAGGGGTTTAAGGATATTGCGTCTGAAGTCCTAGTGGTTGTTCATCAATGGAAAACGGTGACATTTATAGAGCAAGTGCTAGTCTAAGAAGAGGTAGCTCTTCAATATGGAGAAATACTGGTATGGATGTTTTCTCGGGTTCTTCACGTGGTGAAGACGATGAGGAGGCTCTAAAGTGGGCTGTTCTTGAGAAGTTGCCTACATATGATCGTTTGAGGAAGGGTATATTAACAAGTGCATCGAAAGGTACAGCTAATGAGGTCGACATACACGACCTTGGATTCCAAGAAAGGAAGCATTTGCTTGAAAGGTTGGTCAAAGTAGCAGAAGAGGACAATGAGAAATTCTTGTTGAAACTCAAGGATCGTATTGATAGGTAAACACTCCTCACCGAAGCTTGCTTTCTGTCGCTTGCTCAGGAAATCTTAGCAATGAAAGATGATAAAAGAAGGGAATTGTATTGATCAAGTGGTAGAGATAGGATCTCTGTTTTGATTATCTGAAGTCGCCGATCTAATATACATCATAATTTCTACTTTCTTTGGATAATTTTGCTATCTTTTATGTTGTTTTAGGGTGGGAATTGATCTGCCTACTATTGAAGTACGATATCAGAATCTAAATGTTGAAGCAGAGGCTTATGTAGGAAGCAGAGCTCTGCCTACATTCATTAATTTCTGTGTCGACATAGTAGAGGTAACTGCTCGTTATCCTCTTACAATTGGATGCAATCATTGGCATATTGTGATTTTGTTTCTCCGACTATAATGTGCTGATAAATTAATTTTGCTTTTCATTCCAAAGGGTCTCTTAAATTGTCTTCATATTCTTCCAAATCGGAAGAGACACCTGACCATCCTCAAGGATGTTAATGGAATCGTCAAACCATCAAGGTGAGTTGAGTTTCTAGTTCAGGTCTCATAGTTAAGGCCTATTCATTAGCAATTTAGCATATTGAATCTGCGTATCCACTTGTAATAATTCTGACCATGCAAATTTTGCAGAATGACCCTGCTTTTAGGTCCTCCAAGTTCTGGGAAGACCACACTCTTGTTGGCATTGGCTGGGAAGCTTGATCCTAATCTAAAGGTGATCACATATTCTTGTACCTTCATTTTCATTATGAGGATTGTACACTGGAAATTTGCTCGTTCAGACAGAGATGTATGTTTAACTTGAGATTTTCCTATCTAACTTGAAAAAGCTGCGTTTCTCTTGCAGGTATCTGGTAATGTCACATACAATGGTCATGGGATGAATGAATTCATTCCACAGAGAACTGCTGCCTATATCAGTCAACATGATCTCCATATAGGAGAAATGACTGTAAGGGAAACTTTGGCATTTTCTGCGAGGTGCCAAGGAGTTGGATTCCGACATGGTTAGATCAACTGTCTCTATATCCTTGGTCTTCAATTATATTCTTTCTAGCAAAATTTTCACAAAATCGTTGCTTAAACATCGACAACGCTTTTTGGCAATTTCCAGAAATGTTAGCCGAGTTGGCAAGAAGAGAAAAAGCAGCTAACATCAAGCCTGATCCTGATGTTGATGTCTTCATGAAGGTGAGGGAAGATATTGTTTGTGGACAAGGATATCTTAAACTTACCAATGCGATGGTCTTTATATCGAATTATCGTCTGACATTTGCAAACATTCTTATGGAGATTAATCAACTACTCGTCTTGGCATTATATTCACACTGAATGAGACTGCATTAGAGAACTTTCAATGTTAAGAAGAGTTACATTGACGGCGCTAAAGTTGTTTTCTTTTCCCTTTTCTCTTGCTGTAGGCTATTGCAACAGAAGGTGAGGAGACCAATGTGGTTACAGACTATATACTAAAGGTAATATGACCAGAAAATACTACAAACATCACATAGCTCTTCAGTGACTACAAATTATCTCTAACGTCTTTCTTTGTCCCATGCAGATATTAGGACTGGAAGTATGCGCAGACACAATGGTCGGAGATGAAATGTTGAGGGGCATCTCCGGAGGGCAAAGAAAGCGTGTCACTACAGGTAAATGAGCTCAATGAAGAATCAGGTTGTATTTCGTGGCCATCTGTGTGTGTATGAACCTGTCTTGTAATAACATTGCAGGTGAAATGCTTGTCGGACCTGCAAGGGCACTATTTATGGACGAGATTTCTACTGGCTTGGATAGCTCAACAACTTTCCAGATTATTAACTGCCTAAAGCAATCTATTCACATTCTCAATGGAACCGCAGTTATTTCCCTTCTTCAACCCGCACCAGAGACCTACAACCTCTTTGATGACATTATCCTCCTCTCAGATGGCCAAATTGTATATCAAGGCCCTCGTGAAAATGTGCTCGAATTTTTCGAACAAATGGGCTTCAGGTGCCCCGAAAGAAAAGGCGTTGCTGACTTCTTACAGGAAGTATGGCTTAACTTTATCATAAGAGAAAAAATAGGAAAAGAAAAAGAAAGAATCTTCCTTTTGAACTCGACTAACCTTTGGAAATGATGGTTTCGTTCCAGGTGACGTCAAAGAAAGATCAGAAACAGTATTGGGCGCGAAAAGATCAGCCTTATCACTTCGTCGCAGTCGACGAATTTGTTAGTGCATTCAAGTCATTCAGGGTGGGGCAAAGGTTGAGCAATGAGCTTTCCACTCCATTTGACAAGACCAAGAGCCACCCAGCTGCTTTGGCAACTGAAAAGTACGGTGTTGGAAAGATGGAATTGTTGAAAGCTAACTTCTCACGAGAGTACTTACTTATGAAGAGGAACTCTTTTGTCTATATCTTCAAGTTCAGCCAGGTGATCATGAAAACCATTTTGTTATGTAAGAATTTTATTCAAAAAATTGCTGTTGTACTGAAAATTTTCAATTGTTCTTTGAACTTCTAGCTTACCTTAATGGCATTCATTGCGATGTCACTCTTCTTTCGAACTGAGATGCATCGGGTTACAGAAGACGACGGAGGAATTTATTTTGGCGCTCTGTTCTTTACCGCTATTCAGATCATGTTCAACGGTATGTCAGAGCTGTCTATGACCATCGCAAAGCTTCCTGTGTTCTACAAGCAAAGGGACCTTCTATTCTATCCTCCATGGGCATATTCTTTGCCCCCTTGGCTCCTTAAAATTCCCATCACATTTGCAGAAGTTGCTCTTTGGGTGTTCCTCACATACTATGTCATTGGATTTGATCCTAATGTTGGAAGGTAAAAAGAAAATTCATTGCAAAATACAAGTGTTTAAGACAATCATATGTCATCCAGCTGATAAAGAAAGGAAATGGGCATTATGCAGGTTCTTTAAGCAATACATGATACTATTACTCATTAATCAGATGGCCTCTGGGCTATTCCGATTTATTGCCGCTGCTGGTAGGAACATGATTATTGCTAATACCTTCGGATCCTTTGCACTTCTTGCACTTTTCGCATTGGGTGGTGTTATTCTCTCACGAGGTAAAGCTTGTGCTAAATAGTCGATGAATGACTGAATCCTGTCAACTCAAAACTTGAAACGATTTCTGATTGCTGCAGAGGACGTAAAGAAATGGTGGATATGGGGCTACTGGATTTCTCCACTGATGTATGGGCAGAATGCAATATTGGTTAACGAATTCCTTGGAAAAAGTTGGAGACACGTAAGTTCCTTCAACACCCACTTGTATTAGATTTAGAGCATCTACCGTTTGAATTTGAACTCATCTTTTCGTCTGTTTTACAACGTTCAGAATGCTCCTAACTCAACAGTTCCACTTGGTGTTCGAGTTCTGACCTCTCGAGGATTCTTCCCATATGCATACTGGTACTGGATAGGGGTTGGGGCATTGATCGGATTCATTGTAGTGTTCAATATCCTTTTCACTGTGACTCTCACTTTTCTCAACCGTGAGTTTTGTTAACCACTTTAACGTCCTTCACCTTTGAAGACATACATAGCTTGTGCTGACATTTTGCATTTTATATTGCCCACCCAGCACTTGAGAAGCCTCAGGCTGTTATTTCTGATGAGCCTGAAAGTAATGAAACTAGCGACAGGCCTGCCGGAGCCATTCAATTGGCAGAGCAGGGAAGTGGTCACAACGCACACACAGGTGACAGATTTCACTGATTACACCTGATTCCTCTTAGATCAGCTCATCTGCCTGTTATTTAACTACCTCATTTTGCATTTGCGTACAGAATCTGGGGAGCCGAGCCATGTGAAGAAGAGAGGAATGGTTCTTCCTTTTGAACCACATTCCATAACATTTGATGAAGTTATATACTCCGTTGATATGCCTCAGGTATCAAAGTCACAAAAAAAGAACAAGACATAGTTCAAAATACCAACTTACGAGGATGAAAAGAAAACACTGATGTTGAATTGATAAATGTAGGAAATGAAGAATCAGGGGATTGATGACGACAGATTGGTGCTTTTGAAGGGCGTCAGTGGAGCTTTTAGGCCAGGTGTTCTCACAGCATTAATGGGTGTTAGTGGTGCCGGTAAAACAACTTTGATGGATGTTTTGGCTGGTAGAAAAACTGGTGGGTATATCGAAGGCAACATCACCATTTCTGGATATCCCAAGAAGCAAGAAACTTTCGCTAGGATTTCAGGATACTGTGAGCAAAATGACATCCACTCGCCTCATGTTACTGTCTACGAATCTCTACTCTACTCAGCTTGGCTTCGTCTACCAGCTGACGTGAATGCTGAAACGCGAAAGGTAGGCATTTAGATCTAAAGTCCAAATTCTACTTCTGCATCCTCATATCAATGCAAGCTAGTACTGGTCTGGATCAATTTAAATCCTCAACATTGTCAAAATTGGTGGCAGATGTTCATTGAGGAAGTTATGGAACTTGTGGAATTAAATCCATTGAGGAATGCTTTAGTTGGATTGCCTGGCGTGAATGGTCTGTCCACTGAACAACGCAAGAGGTTAACCATAGCAGTTGAGCTAGTGGCAAACCCCTCCATAATTTTCATGGATGAGCCAACCTCAGGGCTGGATGCAAGAGCTGCTGCAATTGTTATGAGAACGGTTAGAAACACCGTGGACACGGGAAGAACTGTTGTATGCACAATCCATCAACCAAGTATCGATATATTTGAAGCTTTTGATGAGGTAAGATTCTACAGATTATTGTTATTCCTTGATCAAGGGTTTCACTGAAATGCGGAAGTAATGTGTTTAATGCACGATTTGCAGCTATTCCTGATGAAGCGAGGAGGACAAGAGATATACGTAGGCCCATTGGGTCACCATTCTACCGACCTAATTAACTATTTTGAGGTATCTATTTTTCTGGTTCCTTATACTATATAATAGGGAACACAAACACAAGCTTATTTCTCTCATTGTTTTTAATCGAAGGGTGTAGAAGGAGTCAGCAAAATCACTGATGGCTATAATCCAGCAACATGGATGTTAGAAGTCAGTACTTCAGCACAAGAGGCAGCTTTAGGAGTTGATTTTGCTGCCGTCTACAAAAATTCACAACTCTACAGGCATGTAACCGTTTCTAGTCGCAATTGAATTTGTTCTTGATTGTTTGTTTGTTGCTGACATGTAACTATTCTACTTGTGCTTCAGGAGAAATAAGGCGATGATTCAGGAACTAAGCAAACCAGCTCCTGGTTCCAAGGATCTCTATTTCCCTACTGAGTACTCGCAGTCCTTTTTGACCCAATGTGTTGCCTGTCTATGGAAGCAACATTGGTCCTACTGGCGCAATCCACCATACACTGCCGTTAGATTCCTCTTCACAACATTCATTGCCTTGATGTTTGGAACGTTGTTCTGGGACCTTGGCTCCAAAATGTAAGGAAGATAGCGATTAGCAATATGAAAATGGTCATTCTCTTTTAGTTTAGTGTTCTCATCAACAACCAAATTTGCAGGAGAAGGCAACAGGATTTCACCAACGCAATGGGTTCCATGTATGCAGCTGTTCTCTTCCTCGGCGTGCAAAATGCCTCCTCTGTTCAGCCAGTGGTAGCTGTTGAGAGAACCGTCTTCTACCGAGAGAGAGCTGCCGGAATGTACTCAGCTTTACCTTACGCGTTTTCGCAGGTAACTCCAAGGCATTCAGATTCTACTCTCCGTAACTAACTTGCTTGTGGTTCTCAAACAACATTTCATTTTTGTGGTCCAGGTCCTCATCGAGCTTCCCTACATCTTTGCTCAAGCTGCAGTCTACGGTATTATCGTGTATGCCATGATTGGATTTGAATGGACTGCTGCTAAGTTCTTATGGTACCTGTTCTACATGTACTTCACATTACTTTACTTCACCTACTACGGGATGATGACTGTTGCTATGACACCAAACCACCACATAGCACAAATAGTTTCCTCAGCATTTTATGGATTCTGGAATCTCTTCGCAGGGTTCATTATTCCCAGACCTGTAAGTTGTTTTTTTTTTTTTTCTTTTCTTGTCTTCATTAGCCTGGAGGATGAGTATTGAGCAGTAGTAATTATAATTCTGGTGTTTGTTTGTAACAGCGCATACCAATATGGTGGAGATGGTACTACTGGGCAAGTCCAGTGTCATGGACCTTGTATGGTTTGATTGCATCACAATATGGAGATATAAAGGAACCCCTTCAGAGTGGTCAAACAGTAAAGGACTTTCTGAACGAGTCCTTTGGTTACAAACACGATTTTCTGGGTGTTGTTGCAGCTGTGGTGCTTGGGTTCACTGTCCTCTTTGCATTTATTTTCGCATTTGCTATTAGGACCTTCAATTTCCAGAGGAGATAAAAAAAGAGGTTTAGTTGTTTCGACTGTATAGGCTTCTTGTTACTTACCGAATGAGAGGAAATGGGTGTCAATTCTTTTATCTAAATGTTTTCGTAATTCAATCATAGATTGTAATTTTGATTTATCATGTTATATTGCAAGCTGTTCAAAGATTGTTTCAGTCTCATCCAATTATGTTCTTCTCTATTAAATTAGCAGTGTAATCATTTAGTTCTAAGGTCAAGTAATAATTCCTTTTCAATCTCCTTATTGGTTTAGTAGTGTTGGACTGACCTATTCGCTTAGGTACGTAGGCTGTCCGAAGCAAATCTGGAAAAGCTCTTCTCTTCTCTTGCAATAACATCAATAAACTAAATCCTAAGTTTCCCAGTAAGAAACCTGTAGAAAATCAATTTTCTATTCAATGAGACCTGTTAAGCATCAAATCAAGGTAGTGGAGAACTTGACATGAATGGTGAGAAATTCTTAAAAAGACGTAATGGCTTCGTAAGCATAATATAAACAAGAGTTTTGCATGATTGGACCCCGCGGCAAGTTTAGAAGCGAAAGAATATGTTTTCATTCTGTTGTCAAATGGTCCAACAGGATTGTAATTTTCAATTTCATAAACTTTTAGCTTAAATTTGTATGCTAAATTAAAAACTTTAATGTGATGAGCTTAGTAATAACAAGAAAAAAAGAATGGTTAGGGTCAGAGGTGTTGGAAAATCTCTTAAGCTTGCAAATTCTTATGAAATAAACGATCAAAGACTAGGTCCTAGGTAAATTTGATTATGATATTTAGTGCTTAATTTTAGGAATCAGTTTAGAGATATTGTTATGATAGTTAACAAATAAATTAGATTTTTGATATATTTCAGCTCTATTTAATGAGCTATGTTACTCTCAATAAATGTGATGGTGTTCGGCAAAACTTTTTCTTTTTTCTTCTCTTTTATTCACTTATTATGCTTCAGCTATATTAAAACAACATAGTGTTAGAGCATTTGTCTTGACAGACCTGTGAGATGAGCAAAACTAAAACACAAACCTAATTTATAACCCAGAATTATAACAAGAATTACAACCATCTTCAAGCAACAGAGATTGAAACATAACTGTCTGAAGGTACATTACTAATTTTTTATGGTAAAACTATTAAGTTTGGGCTGTTCGAGTAAAAGCTCATCTTGATGTGTGCTATAGGTGTTTGGGGAATTGTGGAGGAAGATTATGAAGTGCATCCATTGCCAACAAATCCTACAATGACTCAAATCAAGATGCAAAAAAAAAAAAAAAAAATTCAGGAGAAACAAATGATGATTAATATCTACTATGCCCACATTGCAAAAAAACAAATTACCATAAAGAAAATGTTGGTGGAGGCCTAATATCAAATGCAAAAAAATGTGGACAAATTGGGCATATAGAAAAGATTTACAAATCACAAAATGAAGAGGCAATAGCAGTACATCAAGAGGATGAATTATTTTGACATTAAAGCTCTGCAATTCCCAAGGCAAGGAAGAGTTTGTTGGAAAATCCCTTAGGCTTGCAAATTCTTACGAAATAAATGATCAAAGACTAGGTCTTAAGCAAATTTGATTATGATATTTAGTGCTTGATTTTAAGAATTAGTTTAGAGGTATTATTATGATAGCCATCAAATAAATTAGATTTCTGATATATTTCAAATCTATATAATGAGCTATGTTACTCTCAATAAATGTGATGGTATTCTAAGACAAAACCTTTACTTTTTTCTTCTCTTCTATTCACTTATTATGCTTCAGCTCCATAAAAACAACTAGAGGTGGTACTTACCATACGGGAACCTGGATTTAGATGGACAATTAGATGAAAAGACAAATTTTTACTTCTATTGTTGGTATTAACGTGTTGCATGCATTCGTCTATACGATCTTTGTAGTTTCATCCTAAAAAAAAACATAAGAAAACAGAAAGTTCAAGTTTACTTACGTACTTGTATCTCCAATTGTCATTTTAGTTTGGTATTTGATCTTTCTTCTAATTTTTAATGTATACTGGTTTCATGTTTATCTTTTGTGTCATCAACTATTGGTATGTTGAATTCATGTCCCTCCATAATCCTTACTTTTGCTAATATAATATAATACTATTGCAGGAATTAACAAAGAAGACGAGTGAACACGAGAATGGTTGAAGGAGTTAGGAAAAACCAATAATGTTTGAGTTATTATGCTTCATTTCAATAAGACCACAATATTGTTATCCCCAAACCCCCCTTATCTTAGTTTTCCTTTTACGTGTATTTAACCCGCTGTAACAACAACGAATATAGCAGAATCGATATTTCCCTTCTTTGATATTCTCTCGAGATCATCATATCTCTCTCTCTCTTCTCCCTCTCTTGTTCATTACTCAACGGTAACGTACCTAATTATGAAATATCACAACATTTGATATCGGAGAAATTGGTTTTAGAAAAGAAATCAAAGGCATATTGCGTTACTAATTATGGAATAATTAGGTGTAAATATATAATGTATATCTGTAATATTCTTAGGAGATTCTTTGTCATCATCTATAACTAGTTAGGTACTCTAAATTAGGAAGTTATTGGGTTGTATTATGTATATATTTCTAATTCCTTCAATAAGAAAACACAAAAAATTATTCCCACAAATTTCTTTATGGTATAAGAGCAGGGAAAAAACCCTAGTTAAGTGCAATACAGACGCCATAGGCGATGGAGGCGACGTCGCTTGAACCTACTTCTCCATATTACCTTCATCCTTCTAACCATTGATTTTGAAGGGTGATAATTATTAAGAATGGAAAAAGAGTGTGCGCAATGCTTTCCAAGAGAAGCAAAAATTAGGCTTCTTGGATGGAGTCACTTCCAAGCCTGACGATATAGCTCTAGAGATTCAAGATTGTTGGAGTGTCAAATCCATGCTTGTAGCGTGAATATTTAATTATATTAAGCCCACTCTACATTCCTCTATTACTTATCATGTCACATGGAAGGTCCTCTGGGGTAATTTACACCAACGTTTTTTGATTAGCAGTGGTCCTTGTATATAACAATTGACTTCTGATCTGGCTCGATGTAAACAAAATGGTTAGAGCGTTACTGCATATTATGGGAAAATCAAGAAAATATGGGAGACTCTTTATGTATGTTCCGATCAAAGTTTGCACTTGTGGCAAGTGTACATCCTACTAGGCTACCGAACTTGGTAAATGATAAGTCAAATTATTTATATATGATTTTGGGATGAATTGGAATTAATTAAACTTATCTCTATGTGAATTTTGAGCTTTATTTGGTTAATTCTCACACATTTTAACTTTATTGCTTAATAGGTACAAATGGATATATTTGGGGCAAGAGAAATAACGTTTGTTGTGGATATCAGATTAAGGTCATTTAAGTACGCTTTCGAAGAGGACTCTGAGTTCTACAATTTTTATGAAGACTACAAGAAGAGATTTTGTCGTCTAAAGGGTCAAAATTGCACTTTTTTTTTATATGTCCATGGTATATCCGCTCAGCGGCGGGCATCAGTAGAGCTGGAAGATTGGAAAACCCAAGAAGGTCCGCTCAACAGACATAAAGTCCTCTTAACGGACATTGTCCAACCAATTTTACTCCAGAGACCCAGAAAGGTCCACTAAGCAGACATGAAGTCCGCCTATCAAACTTTGTCCACACTAGGACGATCTACATGACTTGTTTAGCAAAATCTAGGTTTCTTTGAGTCCATGAAACTATAAGTACTCATTTTTAAGATCAAAAGAGGAGGTTGGATACTGAAAATGAGGCTGCAACATAAGGAGGCACCCAAAAGAGGTAAAGAAGAAGAGAAAAGAGGATTGAATCAAGCATTGGAAGCAATCTTGTTTTATGTTCTCTTTACCTTCTCTCTCTACACTTTCTTGGATGTTGATTGTCTTTATTTGTATGGATTTTGTTATCATGCTTTGGAACTAAACCTCATTTAGGGTGAGGGATGTGGCCTATTATGGGAGATTGATTTGTATTTTATGGATTAATTGGTGTTGAATAAAAGTTCCTAGGTTATGTTTATCTTTCTTAAACTTCAGTAGTGTTTCTGTGCTTGATCACCATAGATGCAACTTTAGGAATCATATGATGAACTAAGAGGTGAAGTATGATTTATGCACTAAGAAGATAAACACATTAGATTTAGAGATAGAGATATCCTAAACTAGTATGATAACTTGTGGTTGCTTGTTCTTAATGAATTTGATTAGTTAGGTTTTACATTGAGAGATGGTAATCAACTAGTTAGGTATTCTTATATGTCTTGAAAGAGAATATGAGTAAAGTTGTGCAACTGTTATTATAACATGTCATTCAATCAATTCCATAATTTATTGATCAATATCTTAAATCGGTGAACCCCAAAGCCCTAAGTTTAAATCATCAACCTTGTTTGTTTATTTCCAGTCCTTACAATTTATTTTCTACTCAAATCCAATCATCTTTTAAGTTTCTTGTCACTTTTGTTCGAGTAATTAGGATTAATTTAGTTGTGAGTATGTTAGTCCTTGTAGGAGATGACCTTGGAATACTCGATTTATAGGTACTAGAATGACCCTGTGCACTTGCATATTTTGTCGACTAGTAAAGAATGTGAAGAAAGCCAAGTTCATCAATTTTTGATGGGCTTAGATGATGATTTATATGGAAATATTCGTTCCAACATTATTGCTCATGATCCACTTCCGCCTTTGAATCATACTTTGTTCTTGTGGTTTAAGAAGAGAGATATAAAAATATGGCTAAAGGGAATGAAGGGCGAAGCCAGGCTATTTGTTTTGCTATTCAAGTAGCCCCGTCTTCCTCGTAAGTGTTGGATCTCTAAAAAACATTTCTTTAAGTTAAGCATGATTTGAAATAGTTTTGAGGTTTAGATAGATTAAATTTTTTGAGTTGTAATTATGTCAAGGTTAGTAGGATTTATTGAATAGGTAAGTAGAATTAAAGTGTTAATGTAATAAGGATATTCAAGGGCACTTTTGGGAGATCACTTAAGCACAAAAAACACAAGCTTATAAGAAAAGGTAAGATGGATTTTTGGGTTCATTAAGGGTATAAATGGAAAAAGAATGCACTGTCTTGCTTATAAGAGAAGAAAAACGTGAATTGAAGAGGGAGGAGAGTGAAAAACGAAAATAGGAGAGAAGAATAGAGGTTTTGGTGAAAAATAAAAGAAGAGAAATCAAGTTGTTAATGTAGCGCCCCCTTACCGTAGGGTACACACCGGGACGCCCATAGGTCATTCCGTTGCATAACCCACGATAAGGGTGCACTACCAGCAAACCCTACTACAATCCATATGGCATCAAAATTAAAAGCATCAATGTATCAATAATCACTAATCGTTGAATCCAAATTACTTTCTCATTTCATTCCATTGAAACCA
>JANSVB020000013.1:787731-803109 GCA_025504935.2 Erythroxylum haughtii
ATTTTCATCTTAATGGCATTAATGTTGCTATCTTTTCTCTCCACTCTTTCTTCCCTCCTTACTCTACCCCTCTCAAATTGCACTTCATCTTCATAATCATCATACATTCTTTCCAATTCTTCCTTCCGATTCCTATGACTGCCAATTGATCTACTACGATTTTGAATTATACTAGTTTCATAATTCTCTCACCCATCCCATCCATCCTAGTAGATAACTTCTTAAACTCATTCATGAATGCCTTATACATCATTTTCAAATCAAGCACATTGTCGTCCTCCTCATCTAATGTTTCTTTTCAATCCCTTCTACTAGCCATTCTTATGACAAAAGTTGCAAGAAAAATGGTTAGCAATAAAAGATAACCTCACAAGTCAC
This sequence comes from Erythroxylum haughtii, assembly GCA_025504935.2. NCBI lineage: Eukaryota > Viridiplantae > Streptophyta > Magnoliopsida > Malpighiales > Erythroxylaceae > Erythroxylum > Erythroxylum haughtii. The sequence goes on from JANSVB020000013.1 coordinate 788,110, forward strand.
TCCCTTAGGTGTTTTACTCAAAAGATGACACTCCACTCGTATTTCACTCAAATTTTGCTTTTGGCCTCTATTATGCTTACACGCTCAAGCCTTTTTCCACTTAAAATTATTGTCCTCAATTGCATTTCAGAATTTAATTCCTAGTGAAGATAATGCATAGACAATAAATTAAGATTTACGATTACAATGAAAATATCTAAGAAAGATGATGGGCACAAAACTAGAAGCAAGTATATTGAAACGAATGAAGGCAAAATTGCCACACAAAAGGAAAGGATGTATGACGCCCAAAAAATACATATTTAAATTAACAAGAATCAATTTGTTAATGATGGTATAATGGAAACAATAAAAAAAATAAGAGATTAAAAAATAAAAACTTAGAATGAAAGAAAATGACGAAACTAATGCATAAATGCGATAATTGAAATTTCCCTAGTGGAAAATCAACTTGAATGCAAAGATGTAAACACACTAAACAAAATATGAAGTCAACAAAAGAAAATCCTAAAATCACGCTAACACGAAAGATACATTTTTTAAATTGATTTTTTAACACTAACTAACTTTTTTGCTAAAGTCTTTAGCGCCAGCACCTCATCTTTTCTTTTACATTTTTTCTTTTGTTTTTTCTTTTTTGAATTTTTGACCTCTTTTTTTATAGTAGCAAAGTTTTCTTCTTTTCTAGCTACTGTTTTTTTTTTTAGAAAAACACAATAATAAAATGAACCCTAATTTTGAATTATAATGAAAAATAACCATAATAACAACAAATAAACACAAGATAAATAAGAATTTATCTTAATCCAAGCTCTGATACCAAATTATACGAAACCCGAAGTCTAAAGAACTCGAAACTCCTTAAACACACACTTTGGATAGAACATGAACAAGAAAAAATCCCCAACTATAATGAACCCCAATCAATTATATGAAAGGAAACGTATATAATAATGTTGATTTGAACAAAAGAATAAAAATTTGCCACAAATGTTTACCTTGATAAGAATTATATTCTTGATGTAATAAAAGAAGACAAGAAATCTTCCCTTATAGAATTAATTATTCAACCAATCTAACCCTAAACAATGTTTATTATGATGTATTATACCCTTTGAAAAGAAAGAAACCTTAACTACGTAGAAGGCCTTTAAACATGAGCCTTTCACCAAAATAATTAAAGCCCAAACTAATGTTTCTAAAATACAACCCATTAAACCTAAAAGATTTAAACAAGCCCACGACACAAGTAGTGGGCTAGTGAAAGTTATGGTTTTAACGTAAAAATAATTAATTAAATAAGAATGAAAGTCTTTTTACACATTCCGCCCAACTTGATTAGTTATGATGCCATTAACCCTCATTGTCTCTTGAGATACTACGCCATCTACAATTTGGCCCATATAGGATTGAAGCAGTTCTTTGAACTTCTTAGCTCTTGATCTTGTTATTGGTCCCTCAGGCATTATTAGCCTATGTTTGGTTCCATATATCTTACAAAGGACCATGGTCGTGCTTGCATCAGTAGTGGAAGAGACATTACCATATGCCACTCATCGAATCTACGCTAGGCATATATACCTTAATTGGCATATGAATTGGAAGGGAAAGGATTTGTGAAAGTAGTTGTGGAATTATGCTTGGCCAACATATGCTGAAGATTTTAACTAGCAGTTGAGAAGATTGGATAAAAATCAAACCTGGAGAGATAGGAAAGATGTTACTAATCCTTTTAATCGAAATGTCCAGTTGTCTTCAACAATATACATGAAACATTTAATGGATGGATCTTCCAGGTAAGAGATAGCCAAGTTATTAGTATGTTTGAAACCATTAAAATAATGATGATAAAGAGGCATGCAGATAAAAGAGAATGTGTGCATGGTTGGAAGTCTGATGTTGCACCCAGGATTATGGAGTAATTGGAGAAGAATATGAAAAATGCAATGTAGTGGAGATTAATTTCGAATGATAATGGAGCATATGAAGTTTCTAAAGGAGATGACAAGCTTATTGTAAGGATTGGTAGACCCCACGCATATAGTTGAGCATAAGAGCTTAATGGATATCTTTGCAAGCATACTATAAGCATTATTCACCATTCCAAGCAACAGTTAGAGGCATTTGTGGATGATTGCTAGAAGAAATCCAAATTCCGAGCATTGTATAAGCATGTGTTGCAACATATTAAAGGACCAAAATTCTAACCACTTGTTGATGCAGAACTAATAAACCCCCCACCCAAAAGTGGTATGCCATGAAGACCTAAAATAGTTAGAAGGAGAGGAATAATTGAGCCTATTAAGTTGAAAAATCCAAACAAAATGACTCAAAATGATCACGTATAAACATGTAGAAAATGTGGTAATTCTGGTCATAATGCCAGAAAATGTAAGATTTAAAGCTCATCTCAACTTGCTTAACAATCTCCAAAGGTGTAAAACATTCTTTGATTACTATGCATTCTTTATATATCTAATGATCATTTATGAAATTCTTTTATTCATATTTATTAAATCATCTTCAAGATCTATTCACAAGCTGAACATGTTTTTGTGGCAAGTTAAGAAAGCAATATTGTAAGTATATGACCATTAATGACATTAAAGATTACTTTTATAAATGAATAATGTTAACGGCATGTTTGTTTATAGGTTGGTAGCCCTTCGTATAATAGTAAACAGAAGTTTAAAGAAGTTGATCAATATTCATTCAAGTTGTCTTTTGAACCAAGAGGTCAAAGGTTTAAAGGATAACCTATTATAACTTCTCAACAATTACAAACTGAAGTAATGAGGAGGAGATCATCAATGAATCAACCTATACATGATCACCCTTCTCAATCAAATGCAAATAAGAGAAGCAATGTGGTTAATTCGCAGACTTTACGTTAATATTGTCTACGTGTTATTGAAACTTTAGTTAATATAGCCATTCACTTCTGTATATGGACAGATAGATCCGATCACTTTTATGTATAGACAGATTGTGATATAATAACTTCTGTATATGCTACTCCAATTATTTATTATTATATAATCACTTTTGTATATACTGCTCCAATTAATTATTCTTATATAACTACTTTTGTATATACTGCTCCAATTAATTATTCTTATATAACTAATTTTGTATATTATGCTCCAATTGTTTATTGTGAAATAATCACTTTTTTATATACCCTCCAATTGTTTATTGTGATATAATCACTTTTATATATACTTGTTGATAATTTTTTCAACTATTAATTAGGCACCATTAAGGCAATTTCATGAATAACAAAACAGTAAAGGCAAAATAAAATGCACAATATATTACAACTTAGTTGAAATGAGGATTTTTCATTCTTTATAATTTAAGTTTTTAAAAAATACTACAATTTAATTCAAGTTGCCCACAACAAACCTCATTATAACACTCATCATAAGTACAAACCATTATTATGATAATCACTAAAACAAATTTAAGCTTATTTTTCTCTTTTGTCAACAAAACAATTTCTTCTTTAATTAGCTTTATTTGTTCCTCAACTTTCACGTTGAACATGATTCAATTGTGGTTCGTTGAGCCTTCTTCTTCATCATACCTACTTCTTTCTTCAGTTTATAAATTACTTCAACAACTCTCTTGCTAAATTTGTCAAGGTACCATTAAAAAAATCACATCTTTCAACCTAAAAGATAATTAATAATTAAAAAGAAAAAAATAAACATATATACAACAAATTTTACCTTATTGAAACATAAACTTACAGGATATTTTGGAGCATCCATAAAATCTTCTTCTTGGGTTATTATCACTCCATGAAGTTCTTAACGGAGTTTTTAAATCACAATAACACACCAGATAATCATTATTTGAACTTAATATAGTATTAATTGAAGACATCGCATCCATATCTTTAAGTAGTCGCCATAAAATTATATTAATACTTTTTGTTCTCCTAATCAATTAACCTGTCTTAAAACATGAACTCACATGGTAAAAAGGAGCTATTCACCTATTCACCCATTCACCCATCCACAAGAATCCTTATTTAACATTCGCAATTCAACAAAATATTTTGGAGAGATATAACTCAAAAAATAAATGGTTGGCATCATTTGAAGGTAAAATCCAAAGTTATAAAGATTGTTAACTTTTCAAGTTGATTACATTAAGAGTCAATACAGTATAACGAGGATAATAGAACTTGGTTGGACCTACAATGGAGTTTTTTGTATATTTGAAAGGCAACCCAATTTATATAATATTAACAATCTAAATTTGACTATGGACTCACTATAAACATAGGGTGTTGTAAGTAGCAAGTATAAAGAAGTGGATTTGATTAGTCTCATTCCATGAAAATGGTTAAAAAAAACTAAAGAGAAAAAACACACCACTTAAGACTAACTACTGTCATAAATCTCCTAACCTATTCATCATATTTCTTTATCGTCCAACTTGCATGAAAACCACAAATCAGAAAAATCATTGGACCATGTCCTCAAGTGTGAAGTTGATGTCCATTATACCAAAACAGTAGAGAAAGCAAAGGTGGAAACAATATACAACAAAATCAACAACATGTTTTATGAAGCGTATAATTCGATGGTTCAATATTAATAAATGATTTCATCAAAAACAAGGCATGCTATCTTAGATTGTTTGTTGTCAACCAAATTCCTTCACAATCATTAAAATCCAATAAAGACAATACACAATTAGAGTATTTTATAATAATGTTATTTTGTAACAATGTTATTGTTGTCTAATCACCCAATATTCTCGTTGCCAATAGCAATTATCCTTTCAATCTAAGGAAGCAAAGGCATCACAATGCTTTGCAACCATGTAGCATCACAAGCATTCACAAATTCAACTTTCATGCTCAAACCAATTATCAAATATTGATTAATATGTAATCAATTGACCACTACTTGATCGAGAGATGCAATATCAAAATATATTCACATTCAAATTTAAGTTGAAGATACAACATATGAGGGTATGAAGAACTATAAATCAAAAGATTATACTCCATATCATTGTCTCATAGTTGCACTCAAACAAAGAAGATGGAACAAATGATGAAGAAACTTGATCATTATATTATAATGAAGCATATTAAATTGTTCCTACACTACAACACATATAAAACAGCTCCATCGCAGACCAACGCTTGTACTCCGCCCAACACTTTATTCTCAATAAGATCATAACACAAATCTTAAATGAACTTGATCATTTCTTGAATTGGAAAGCTTAAATCCTTATTTTATCACGCGACTCTCTTCTGACTCATAGACTATTCCTCAATTGGCATTGTTTAATTTTCAAATACCAATATCCCAACAACCATAACTTGCAATACTAATGTAATGCCCCAACTGTGGAGGCATTTAGAGATCAGAAGATAGAATTCTCACATCTCATGCAAATCATGAGTTAGTTTGGTTTGTTTAAATGAACAATTCCTACATATGATTAAGAGTTTTTATTGTTCTACCAAATGCTATATGTCCATCATATATATACAATCCCATCATTTCACCTGCTTGACAGAATTCTGCCACATTTGACATGACAAAATGCGTATACTATCATTTCTTCACAAAGTCGTTCTATCTTTCTAGCATGAAATAATGTGGCATTATTAAAAAGAGCACTTTTTTCACCTCGGTGATGGCATTAATCCTCAATTCTAAGGATGTAGTGGATGATGTAATTTTAATGGCAGACATGGAGGTAGTTGTGGTGATACAAGAACAACAATCGTTCCACCCGGGTTAGTGATATAGGAACATTAATCTTCCAGGTCGTGGCGGCGATACAGATTAGGGATTGTTGTTCGCTGAAGAAAAATAAGAGGAAGAACGTTATAGATTAGGGATTGAAAAGAATTAAGGATTGAGGGAGAAGGAAAAACGTTACTTTTGTTGCTTTAAAACGGTGCATGTTAGGTCAAAACGGTGATTATTAGGAAAGGGAAGAGCTCTTAAATGAAAGTGGGTCCCAGTTCTATTTAAACTCAGCCTCCCAAAAGCACTGTTTAAATAGAAATGACTCACTTTCATTTAAACTCAGGCTCCCAAATACACTATTTAAATGGAAGTAAGTCAAGTGAAAGTATGATCTACTTTCATTTAACTTTAGACTTCCAAATGCACCATTTAACATCAAGTGAGACCCACTTTTATTTTTAAAAAAAAATTCATGTCATTGTGCTTTAATAAAAACAAATCCATATCAATAAAAGAAATTTCGCGTCAATTGTTTCATCTAATTAATGACTATTTTCAACGTTTTTCAAATATTATGGTTTATTTTGAATGCTCCAAAAGTTAAAATCTAGCTCAAATTTTAGTATTAACATTGGAAACTAAATTGCTCTTTTGGCCTTTAAATTCCAAACTTCCATATTTGAACCAGTTGGAAACAATTACGAATGCTATTAAACAAAGATGAAGGATATCCTCACAATTTATTTGACGGGCTAAATAGAGCAGCGTGAACTTTATACTGAAAAGAATCTCAATCCAAGTAATATGTAGAAGAAGCAAATGTGATAAGTGGTTTATTACTTTTAAGGATCAATTTCAACATGTATCAAGGAACTGTACCAAATGCATACATCTCAGGACCTAGTACATCCAAGACAAGTCTTGCCGGAATGAGACAGATTTTGCAGCACCGATAACCCCTCTCTCAGAAACTTGAGGACAGTCTTCAACGGATAGGAATTCCAGTTTGCATGACCCAACAAGAGGCTTCAGTCCATCATCTGTTATACCCAAACACTTTCTTAAGCGTAATGAGCACAAGCGAGGATAGTAGCTCACAAGCTGCAGCCCTTCATCACTGATCTCTTGACAATTAACAAGCTCCAAGGTTTCAAGATGCAGGGCAGAACAAAGAGCTTCCATCCCAATGTCGTTGAAGGAATACACATGGTCAAGTGTAAGCTGCCGAATTGGGCACACCTTAATCAACATAAGGATCCCATTCAATGAAAATGGTGAAAAAGAGGGAAACTCCCCACCAGAAAATGATAAGCTGACGGATTCAAGCATTGAACAGTTATGAGCAATTGCTTGAAGACTGTCATCGGTTAGCCTCAATGAGCTGTTCATCAAAAGAGGCAAGGAGAAATCAGAAGGAACTCGAAGTGAAATTGACCGAAGACTGCTTGCATTTTGAGCTAAGCATATTATATCACAGTCCCTCACACCAACACACATATCCAAATGAATCTTCTCCAAATTCTTGCATTTCCCCAAAATGCATGCTAGGCCTCTTCCTGGGCTTATGATGCAATTCATCAGGCTTAACTCCAGCATGGATTCACATGGGACCCATTGCTTCTGCCATCGATCAACAGCTAGCCGATCATATACCTTCATATATCTGTAGTTAGGATCTACCTCAAATTGCAATCTTTTTAATTTTCTCCAGCCAAATCCTAGCTTAATCAAATCTCCTTCCCCAATGGCTCTACAATTTTTGACCAAAAGGTCCTCAAGTGTTTGGAGCTTCCCAAGATATTCAAGCCATTCAACACTAGTAACATTAAGACATCGAATAAGGTGAAGAATGGTGAGACTTTTGCAGCCCACAACAAGAGATAATATGCCACAGCCAGTAATTCTTGGAGCAAAATTCAACTTCAGGGCAGAAAGCTTGGAACAAGAGGATAATTGACGAAGGCCAACATCTGTAATGAAGGTGCAATAGCTTAACGTGAGATCAGTCAGATAAGGGCAGCTGTCAGCGAGAATAGCAAGTCCTTGATCATCTAACTGTTTTCCCAGCTTGGACATCCATCCAGCATATGTTATTTCCAGTTTAAACAAGTTGGGAAATCTACTGCAGAGGGAGGTCAGAGCATGATTTGCAGGATCTAACCCACAACCAACCCGTAGACATTGTCTCTGTTCACTATCCAGATTGAAGAAGCGCTTACATGCTAATGAAGCAGAGTTTCGATCAACAGTCTTATTGACCCTGCTCAAGATCTCCCAAACCAGCTGCTCTGGCAAATCATCCATTGAAAGCAACTTTCACTTTCTCCTGCACAAGGAAAATTTAACAAGAAATGAAAAATCATTTCAGAAGCAATACCAAATTAAGAATACAATAAACGCAAAGTCCTTTTCCGTATATCATTCCCCCATATCCTTGATTGAAGAAGAAATAATCGAACACAATATTCGCAGTTTCCAGATGAAGAACAAGAAAATTAGTTAATATGTAGAAACTGAAAACCTATCATAGTTTTGAATCTTGCAAAGGGTACATCTTGGAAGTTTTACCTCTCAAATTGAAACAAAACGGGTCGTATGCAACAATTAATCAACCCAAACCAAAGAATCTACTGATTTCTATGGTGAAAGAGATGAATAACCACATCAAAGCCATCACAGAAAGAAAAGAACACGATCCCGGATGAAAGAAAACGTAGACCCAGAAAAAGAAGAATCAATCGCAAAGCATAGACAAGAAAACGATATAGTATGGGCACTAGAGAAAGCTGGTTTCACCTGACACGGACATCAATAAACGAAGCCGATGAGGATGGTCATTGGAGTTTTGATCTAAGAGGGCTCTGCGTGATCCGTCTACGAGAATGTACGTCTGATCCATCCGTCTGTGTGCGGTTCCTTTTTAGAAAATATCCAAGGAGATATCTCGCTCAATTCTTATGGTTATTAAATAATTAATTAATATTTCACGGAGATTGGAGTGCATGTGCATGATAGCTTTTGAGAGTAACTACAGTCATTTAAAACATGATTTGGTTGGTAAGATATAATTAAATTTCTAACGAATAATTTCCTTAGTTTTAAAAACAATTTTATCTCTTTCATATAAATTTTTGAAATGGATAAGTATAAATTGTTAAATTATTTTATCTTATTTGTTTAAATTCCCATAGTTTCTAGATTAATGAATGCTAATTGCTAATTAGCAGTAGTAACTACTTGACTAAAAGTACTCAATTTAAGATTCAAGTAGTCTCAAATCAAATGTAGCCTAATATTAGTACAAGGAAGAAGAAGCTCAAATGTACAAGGTTACTAGCTGCTATATTTAACAACCCTAAGCAAAACCCAAATCCACAAGTAAGCATGCAACAGGCTCCTTTCTTGTGATAAGGATCTTTAGCCTTTTCTTCTATTATTACTCTTTTTGCTCCCCGAAGATGACTCCACTGGTACTGGCAAGATGGTGGCATCCTTGATTCCATCCGATATTGAGAGTTGCTCAACTGCCTTCCCTGCTTCCAGGTAAACCATCAGATCTCTAAGCTGCAAGGTAGATGATTCCATGAATCATAGATATAGACACTCATATAAGGTGAAATATGACCCTTTAACAGGCATAACTGATCCTACCTGTTCCTCAAGGTCCCGGATCTTATCATCCTTCACTTTCAGAACTTTTCTCTCCCTGAACACAAAATGAAAGTTCAAGATGATGACCAAGCAAAGTACAATTTAGAAAACTATTTATAACCCGTGTTAATATTCACACCAAGTCAATAACCCTAAACTCACTAACATAACTGCTCGTCCTAGTCACTTGGAAGGTAGAGAGCAGAATTTTCTCTACACACTATCACTGCAGCAGGACATTTGGGACATGTCTACAAATAGAAATGCTACTCTATATTTTACATGCAAGTCTGCTTCATAATAAATACAATTCATGAGCAGCCACCAAATATTGGCTCATAGCCAAGTTCCCCATCCGCTTCCACTCTTAATGTTGCATGCCCATTTCTGAACTGGGCCACTCGAGTAAATGTGGCAAATGCAACTATTGCAATATGAAGATATACTTTCCAAAACTTTCCCGTAATCTTTTATCAACGTTAATGTAGAAAGAAAAAAATAACTTTAAGCCAACACCCAAAGAGAGGAAGGTTTCTGTTACAAGTGGACATACCTTTCTTCAAGCTCTAGTATCTTCGCTTTCCATATCTCCTGATTTTCCAATAGATTCTCATTGAGCTACAAGTACAAACAAAAAGGATGAGAATAAACAGTAAAGAGTTGTTTAAAACACAAATTTAAAGAAGTAGTATCAAATATTTGGTTTTCTAAATCTGATTATGAGCTATTACATAGCAAAATGAAGAAAAATTTTAAATTGGGAGGGCTGCTCTATCAAGCCATAATGAATGAATCTATACTACAACAGGAAACACCTATGAGACACATGAATACATCTCTTATCGTCATGTATAACACTGATTATTAGGAGTTTTATATTGATGCAAGATATTTAACATTTTTTCCAGCAAACATGAAACAAAAGACTTACATCATCAAGAAACATTTTCTCTTTGAGACATCTTTCTAGCTTGGCCTGTAACTTCAGCAATTTCTGGGAGACAGCCTTTTTAACAGCTTCAGAAATTTCGCCCTCAGTTTCTTCTTTGACTTCTTGTAATAAACTCTCAAAGTACTATCAAAAAAACAACGCATCAATTCACCAGAAACACTAGTCTTATATAGTCAACAACATAACTGTCATCTCTGATCATTTACCAAAAGCTAAAAAATGTTAACCAAGGAACTAATGCCACATTCTCAAAAGAAAAAAGGGGGAGAGAGAGAGACAGAGAGAGAGAGCAAAAACATCATTATAAGCTCAAAGGAAAATTCCTTGGTTAACAAGTGGAAGAATCTCCTCACCAGTTTTTGGTTCTCCAGTTGCGTAGCTAAGAGTTCATTATACTCATTAACAATCTGCAAATCAAGTAGATGAGATAATTTCAGTACAAAGAAAAAAATAATAATTATAGGATGATGATATATTTAAAACATTACTGCTTCAACTTTGCTGCTTATAAGAGCCTCACTAATTCCAGAATCTACACAGCCACAACTCCCACAACCATCTTTAGCTTGTAGGCAATGGGTGTTCAACTCAACTAATTTCCCATCAGTTTTTGATTGAATCAACCTGTGAACATAATTATCTCCAACATAATCCCAAACACGTTGGGTTTCCAGTTCAAGAGAATAGCAATGCTGTGTTTCTTTCCAGTGTCTTATGGCATGCCCTCCTTTATACCTGCACTGTCATTTTATACATAAGAAGATGCATACAGAAAAGGAGACATTACTACATATAGAAGATAAGTGAAGATAAAAGGAAGTACAATGCGAGAGAAAAAGAAGGCACTCAAGTTGGTAAGAGAAAGTTACCTCCCACATCCTACAAATCCACAAATCACACAAATCCATAGATTCTCAGATGCTTGGCAAACAATACAGATGGATTTTTCAGGCTGCTGTTGGCAATACCGACAAACCTGAAATGTATACTCAATAGTCAGTTAGATTCAAGCATCCAAACAATGCCATTGTGGTCCAACAGTTGGACAACAAGACATAACCTCTTCATAATACAAAATATAAGTTCTCATGGATTATCAAAGTCATGAACCTCTTTACCCAAATGAACCTCAAACAGAATATATGTAAGTCTACAATCCGTCTACATTACACATCAAAATTTATGTTTGCATGCAGACTCTAAGAAAACTAGTTGAACTGCTTCTCGCTCAATCTGTAATTTACAAAAAAAAGGCCAAATTTCAAGTAAATTTTTTTTATCTTTTCATTTAAGGCCAATTTGCATTGGTCATAGATATCAATTAACCCAGTGCAAATTATGAGAAAATGAAATTACTGACTTGTGATCTTTTCAGAAGAGCATACTACCAAACAAGCCACTAAAACTCCTCAACATATAAACTTAGTTCATCTTATGCCTAGAAGTAATGCATTTTTTGGATAATTAATAATTGAATTTCATAGCAGTTTCCTACAGTTTACCTACAAGCTCAAAAGAAAGCTGGATAACAACTAGAGTCACTTACCGGACAAGAAGAATCAGTCCATTTTGAAATGCAAGAGCAATGGAAAGAATGATTACAGATAGTTGTGAGGATTCCTCCCATATCCTGATCTAATCTCTCTGCAAGTGTAAAACAAGCATAAAATTCATGTCATGTTATGTGGGTACATTCCTACGCTAGTCGATAAATGAAACCTAAGTCAAACCTAAGTCAAAACAGTCAACAAGAAATTTTGATAACAGCTTAGGTGCCACAAACTTTTTCTTATAGGAACAGTGGGTGTCCAGTACAATGGTTGTGTTGAGTTTTTCCTCATTGCATGGAAGAAAAAAAGTCAACTAAAGACATCAAACAGAGAAGAAATGCAGGTACAAGACACAAGGAACAAAATGAGAATGTTATGATACAGGACAGAAACCATGTACGATGCTAAATTCTTTCACGGAAATGTTAATCTTCCGGAAAGCAAGGCTGAGAATGTAAGTTGACCCAAGACAAAGCAACCTCAAAAGACAAGATTCTAAAACAACTGTATTACTGCTCTAAAAACCACAGCATTTGCTCCTTCTGGAATTAAATTTCCACTGCTCCTGAACAACTGTTCAAATAGATTATTTCTACTATTATATGTAATAGCTACTGTTAAATCTTCTTCTGAAACACTTAAAAATGCTAAAAATCTTTATTATCATTTTCTGTCCTCAATTCGCATTAAATAGTTGAGGTGGTACTTGAAATTGGAGGGAGTTCAAGAAAATATTAATAACCCAGCGTACCAAGACAGACCGGACATGAAGGTTGCTCAGTTGGGGTAACCAAAGAAGACCGAGTGTGTTCAAGAGTCCCAGTATAACCAGTGAACTGTACATCAACGGTAAAAAGCACACGGCAAACCTCTTCCTGCATAAGGGCAAAATTGAATCAGCTTTACGGACAAATGTAAGTCCACTTAGAATACCAAAAGGAAATGGTGACAACACCAACATAATCTTTGCTTATAGATGTAAACTTCGACTTCCTGCATCTCTCTCCAGTTTCTTTATGTTCTAAAATTTACTCAAATTAAGGAAATAAAAATCAAGCAAGAGAAAGTGTAAACCTCCAAGGAATTGAACTGTCTGCCATTAAAATGGAGGTAAAATTTGTCAGTTGAATCCTGGCTATCAAATCTTATAAGAATACTATAGCGGTCCTCCATGCCATCAGTTCTGCCATGTGAATGAAAATAATCAATTCCATCAGAAAAAATGAATACAAACAAATAGATAACTAACAACGGGATGTTTGGATGCAGAAATTGCATCAAACGAAGTGGAAGATTACTGACAATCGCAGAAATTTACCTGACGATTCGCATCTCCGATATGTGTTGGATAAAAGAAGCACAAAACTGGCAAAAATCTGCATACGTCATATGATTCGGCACTCCAAGGACTGAAACAAGAGCTTTTCGTCCAACCTATGGAACATAAAGATTAAAAAGAAGCAGTCAGAAAGTGAACAGAGAAACATATTCACACAGAAAGAAGAGAAAGAGAGAGATTACAGGAAGATTCGAGACGGAATCGGAAGAGAAAAGGTGAATGACGCCACGAGTTTCTTCGATCCTAGGGTTTCCGGAGGAGAAATGAAACGCCTGGGTCCTTGATGCTGCTGAAGAACTCGAAGTGTCGTAAGAATCACCTCCGATCATCGTTGCAGGCGACTGGAAGTGGTCGTCCGGGGAGATCCCGGCTGATGTCGCGCTTGAGCTCGGTGACATATCGCTGATGAGTAGCGGGAATTTGCAAATGAAAGTTATACCATCTTGTCCATTAAAAGAATAACGTTAAACATGAGGGACTAAAATGACAAAAACGAAGAAATTAATTTTTTAATATTTGACCGGTCTTCATCACTCAAATGGCGGCTGCGTTGGAGTTAAAAGCCAACCCGATCACGGTGACGTTCCGCCGTCAGCCGGCAGTGAAGCATTTACTAAAAACAGCAGAGTCAGGTGCGCCTCTGTAGCAGTATTTTCACCAAAGCACCATTCTATTACTCTTCTTCAAGGCGATGGCATTGATCTTGAAGTCATCTTTGTCGCTAATAACGTTCTCCAGGTCCAGGTCCTGGTTCTGTTTCTTTTCCTCAACTCATCTTTTCTTCTTTGGTTCTTACTCAAAAAGAAATTGAAATTTCTATGCTTTTATTAATGTTTCTCTTCTTTTAAAATTTAATGTCAAAACTTTATCTTCTATGAAGGACCTGTTTAACTTGAGTAGGAATTAGTCTAAGTGTAAATAGCTTAAAGATATCTTCTCATAGTTGGGATCCTCCTAAGATACCTTAAGGATAACTAAAAAAAAAATGTTTCTCTTCTTTTGCTTATGAGATACCTTAACTTAGTGTCTATTTGGAAGGGCTTATATTAATAGAGCTTTTGTCAATAGAGTTTTTGTCAGTAGAGTTTTTCTAAAAAGAGTTTTTCTAATAAATCAGTTGTTTGTTTAGTTGTCATTTAAAAAAGAATTTTTTTGAAAAAGCTTCACACAGTAGATTGTTTAGTAATATAAAAATAAAAAGCACTTTTAATTTTAACTATATTTTATTTTGTGATAAAAATTATTTATGCATATAATTTTTTTAAAAAAATATATTAAACAATATACAAAGCACAATATATTAATTATTATATAATTTAAAACCATATAAAACATAAATAAAATATATCTAACCAAATCTTTTATATGAATTATAATATAAGTAAAACTAATATCAAAAATAAATATAAAAATATAAAAAAAAAAGTCAAATATATTATATAAATCTCAAAATAAACGTAAAGATATGTTTGTGAGAATTGTGGGAATTGTGTGTAAAACATAAGAATAAATGGGATTAAAAAATAAACTCAGGTATTTGGTGGATAGCTTTTCAGTTATATTTCAGCTGATTAAGAAGTATTAGTTGTTTGACTATGTCAAGCAGCTAATATACTTGTTTGGTTAATAGTTGAATGGATTGGCTGATTCAACTCAACCAGTCATTTTTTGAAAGCTACTTGGGAAGAGCTTTTTATCCTATCAGCTAATATTCATCTTCTTGAAAGACAATTATACCCTCAAACTTAACTGCCTGTTTCATTCCCTTGCCACTTTTTGCTA
>JANSVB020000013.1:993849-1013225 GCA_025504935.2 Erythroxylum haughtii
GTTGGGTGAACCATCGATGATGGTTTCTCGCTGAGTTCGCAAACTCACCCAACATTGCAATATTTTTCAGGACAGCGTTAGTAGACTCCTAGCTCCAGAGTGATAGAGCTTTCTCTGCCTTGTAGATCGTTGCGGCAAGAGAAGTTATGGCGCAGAGGTGGGTCAGCTGGGACCTTTTGGGGATGACCTAGTTAGGAGTTGTTAGTTCCTTTTGTGTATTGTATAGACAGTGATCCTTGACAGAATTGTGTAATTTTGGATTCGAGAAAATGAAATGAAAAGTATATTTGGTTTCCAAAAATTTGTGATACTTATATTGATGCCATGTGGAGTGTAGTTGGTTTTGCTTGGTAGTGCACTCTTATCGTGGGTTACGTGTCGGAATGATCTGCGGGCGTCCCGGTGTGTACCCTACGGTAAGGGGGCGCTACATGCACATCTTTGAGGGGGGCAGGAATTGCAGCCTATCCATTGTGTTGAGTCTATTCAACATTGCTAGCCAGAGTACAAAGCTTGTTTTAGGTCTAAGAACCTTATTCCAAACCATAGAGTACCATTCCACTATATTAAATAGCCTTTCCCTCAATTTCTTAGCTTCCTCTAGCGTCATTTCTGAAATTGGAAACCCTTTCCATAAATAAGTGCCCTTTTCTCTGAGACTTCTGAACTGTGGAATGGACAGAAGTCTAATTTCATCGGTTGACAGTGACTAGCTTCCATTTGTAATAATTTTGTTGAGCTTTGTATTCATAGGAAACCTTACCAGTAAGGTTCTTATCATTTGATTTTGAAATAATGCACCTTGCCCAGTCCAATTATCATACCATAGGGAAAAACTTTCTCCATCCCCTATTTGACAAGAGATATTCTGTTGAACTTCTTCCTTCATTTTCAAAATTTGGTTAAAAAACCAAGTGTTACTATCTTTTGATCTTAGAGCCTAGAAACTCCCATCTTTTAAAATGTAGTTGTGAATCCATTTGATCTACATTGACTGCTTATCACTAACGATTCTCCAAATTCTCATAGTCATAAGTAATATGTTCTTCTTGGTTATTGATTCCAATCTCAATCCTCCCTCTTCTTTTGGTTGACAAGATGGGCCTATAGTCTTGCAATCACTAAACAACATTTTTACATAATGTTTTGGAACCAACAAGAGTTATTAGTTAACTTCATGGGAACATGGAAGGCAGAAGGTTGAACATCCAATTAAATTCCAAGCATGCTGGTGGAACAAGTGTGTAAAACAGATGTTGATCCATGCAGGCAGACGGAATCATCCGTAACTAATTCTAAACTTTGGAATGTTGAGAGATATCATAACAAGATTCAGTTTTCTGAATGTTCTTGATAGCAGAACATAATGTCCTGGATGAAAAATCCACAAAAGTCTTAATATAAAAAAGTTTCTCTTTGATTACATGAAATTTGGAGTGGCAGTTTTGAAGGCGTGCATAAAACTTTACCTTCCCATGTCTTGAGAAACATTACGGACAGACCAATATTTACAAAAGCGGGAACACGAAATGAAAATTCTAACAGTGAAGCTAAGATCACACAAAACATGGTTGTCCGAGAACAATAAAGATTCCTATTAAGAACTCACCATTGCGCGAACTTACAATTATTAAATCATGGTAGTTCATAAGGATTTGAACTTCTAGCATTCAACACACTTATCTTTGTTTGTGTTCTAAGATGAATAGAGGTTATATCCCACACTAATTTAAAATTGAAACAAGAATATTATTTACCTTTTGCGAGAAAATAAGAATTAAGTTATTAATAACAATGAGCAAAATTTGAAAATGGGATACATAATGTTTATTAATTTCACATTAACAACTCTTGGAAATTGAAAAGGCCCGTCCTAAAGTTCTCCTTTTCGAATCCAAGTAGAGCCCTCTCGATCTCATGATAGCCTTCCAATTGATATTTGACTCTAACAAAAGAGTCCTACAAAGCCAAGCCGTTCAACTATTTAAAACTTTTTAAACTTTAATAATTAAAAGTGTAAAAAATAGTGGATTTTTTTTGTTGTTTTCTATCATTTTCAAAACTTTTTATTAAAAAATTTGGGTAGCACAATGATTACATTTTGACATCTTCAAAATTTTCAAAGGCCCTGTAAAATTTCAAAACACTCCTATATTCACACCAATTTCTCAACTATAAATTTTGGACTTCAAGTCCACTTACAAATAACGTCAAATAAGTAATTCTTAACAATCACTACAATAAACTCTTTAAAAAGCTAAAACATATTCATGCATTTCATTTAAAAGCTTTAAAAACATCCATTCTTTACACAAATGTAAATATCAAAATGATACAAGCACAATAACAATCGACAATACAACTAATCATACGGCAAAGTCCTACTTATTGCAACACTTGTACACAAACTAGGGATGGTTTGTTTAAAAATATAAAAATAAGGATTAGTTAAACGAGCTCAGAGAGTGTTATCAGTTTACTAAAAAAAATTAACTTTTCATAATAAGATAGCTGTAATATTCTTATACAATCATAAAGCTCATAGTAAGGCATTTGTTATAACAATTTATTCGTGCATCATGAAATCTAGTAATAGCATAACATTTCGTAAAACATAATTTCGATTTTTCTGAAATACTATTCCAAAATTCTTTCTGACATGAAACTCATAATATACAAGTTTTCATTTTCTATTTTCCATTTTCTTTTTTTAAACAATAAACAGTGGTGACAAAAAGTTTTTTGAAAACTTTTATACTAAAAATGAGACAACCCCTAGAATTGGTATCATCAGATACCTCTCAAATCACTTTTAACATAAATAGTAGCGGCATTACTATTTTTATGACTTTACTTACTCAATATAGCTCACCACTAGTTTCTTTACCATATGGTACACTAGGCATAAAGTCACGGAGCTGGTTCTGCATCGCTTACCCGTAATAGGTTAATCACTATAGATTGGTAGTTACGGAGCTAATTCTACATCGCTTACTTGTAACAAGTCACGAAGCTGGTTCTACATTGCTTACTCGTGACTGGTTAAACACTATTTACAGATTTGGTTCTACATTGCTTGCCCGTAATAGGTTAACCGCTATAAATATACTGGTATAATAACATGTATAAAGCCTAGCGATATACTGTAGGCAAAAGCAACTCGTAATATATTTACGACTCATCTTATTTTCTAAATTAAGCATGGGAGGATTCATAATTGAATTACTTCAATGTAACTCCCAATCATATAAAATTTAATTCTCAAATTAAAACTCATAAATTGCTAAAACATACACTTATATTAGCAATATTAACTTGTAATATCTTATTCACATAAAACTCAACATAAATGTTTATTTCATGAAAATCATTTGAATAAAATCGATATAAAGAACACTCACATGTCATCAATTTTTTGCAAGGAATTTAGCCTTATAAGCCAATTAAAATGCACTCACAACTTACTAGTTTTCTTTTTACCACTTCGAAATCCTTCAGTTGATTTCGTTTTCTGATCTGAAAACCTAATAGGAATACATTCAACTCCTTAATACATTTTCCAATCAAATATGCCACAAACTATGTCAACTTCATTACTTTCCATATATACTCCATATACTAATTTTTCTCCAAATAACAACATAACACTTCATTTAATAATTTCAATACCACAAATACACTTAATGACCATCCTTAATCACATTCACATGATCATTACATCATAATCATACTTTTATATTAAAAATGCCTTTAAGGCTAAACTTAACATATTATACATTTTATGATACAATTAGGAGGGCTATTCTTCCTCTTATACCCTTTCATCAGTTCTTGAACAATAGAGATATTATCCCAATCTTTCTACCATGTAAAAGGGCACTTTGATTATTAGAAATCAATAAATCCAAGACAATCTTCATCTTGTTTGCCAAAATTTTAGAAATTACCTTGTAAAGGAAGTTGGTGCATGCAATAGGCCTAAAGTCATCAAGGGAAGAAAGGTAAGAGGTCTTAGGAATCAAGAAAATATGAGTTTTATTGATCTTCTTCAGTAGTATTTCCTTTGAGAAAAATTGCAGAATTGCTCTCTTTACCATAGGGTTAGTTTCCTACCAGGTCTTTTGAAAGAAATAGCCATAAAGCTATCAGGTCTAAGGGATTTATTAGGATGCATTTGAAAAACCACCTCTTTTATCTCTTTGTCCTCCACTGGTTTAATGAGCATTGCAGCTTGCTCCTGAGAGATTGTCTTTTAAACGAAGGAACAAAGAGGAATAGTAGTTGCTTGAGTATGAGAAAAACCATAAAAGCTTTTAAAGTATCTCTCGAATTCCATTAGAAGGTCCCTTTCCTAAGTAATTTCCCATCCATCTTGAAGCTTGAGGGAATGTATGTTGTATGTGACGTTTGGTTGTAGGAGAGTAATACTACTCTCCTAATGTTGTACTTCCATTTTCTCTATCAGTTAAATTTTTTAATTTAATAAAAATACATCAACCTAGGACAACCTCCATTACATACTTTAAAGATGAA
Organism: Erythroxylum haughtii; assembly: GCA_025504935.2. Lineage (NCBI taxonomy): Eukaryota > Viridiplantae > Streptophyta > Magnoliopsida > Malpighiales > Erythroxylaceae > Erythroxylum > Erythroxylum haughtii. The sequence goes on from JANSVB020000013.1 coordinate 998,383, forward strand.
TTGTTTAGTTCAAGTAGAGAGCCAAATTCCAATTGAAGATCGTAAGGTGACAACAGAAGAAGTTAACTTTGTAGTTTTGATATCATCATAAATCGACAAAGGTAACAAAATATTGGTCATAACCATATCAAGTTATGCTTAGATATCATTCGACGCTTAAGTCAAATCTCAATTAAAGAATATAACTTTAAAAATATTATTTCTTTTTAATGAGTTTGATATCCTTTTATATTATTTTAATATATATAATTTCAATAAGATAGTGATTTTATTTTTATAAGATAACAATTTTATCTCTATAAATATTGTGATCATGATAAGAATTTAATATTGTTATAGAATTTTATTTGGTTTGTATCACTACTCCTAATTTCTAATTATAAATATTTTTCACGGTCGGGAGTCTTCATTTTGTATATCACTATAATAATATTAGGCATTTAAACTACTGAGTTACTTAATTAATACCTTTAAAGATTTTTATTTAGCATAATTAAGAAAAATTGACAAATTGATTTTAAATATGATGCTTAAGCTATGTAGGTGACATCTAGAAAATTAAAGTGTTCTTTTTAGCCTAAGGTTCGTGGACTTTAGGTTTTATCTTTAGAGTAGAGAATTTTTTTTATTTTTTGAACCTACGAAATACGTTCTTTTAAAGTTTTATCTTGAAACTAGAAAGATCATTTCTCACTAGAATGTGTGTCTTATAAAACTACAGGTATTTTTTTGGAGGAAGTGTTGCTCTAAATGCATACTCTTTCGCCCATCCTAAAAGTAGAAATTTCAATGTTATCACTATATTTTTTTGTTGACACTCAAAACTTGTACATCACTTTTTTTAAAATTTTTTAAGAAAGTAATGTTAAACATCTTAATGAAAAATAATATGAATGAGAAAGACATTAACAAATACGATAAAGTAAATGCATGAGTAAGTATATTCATTAGAAATATTGTCTAAAGAAATTAGAAATATGTATCATCACCATTTTTTAATGTTTTTGATTTGTGCTTCCTCACCATATTATTATATTTCCTTTTGAAGTCGATTAGATGATGTGCAAATTTTCATAACCTCCTTGAGGCTTTTTAACATGTATTATGTATTTAAAAGCATATTCTTATAGGTTACTTGCAATGTATATTAAGGCAAGTATAAGAAATTTGTTTGTAATGTATGAAGTTTAAGAGAGTGAAGATGTCAAGCTTGAGACCAAGGTAATTTTTTCGTTATAGAATACACCTCATTTAATAAAATTCATAATCATATAGTTTTAAGGAGCCCCTTATGGTGCAAGCACTTATGAGCATTGATCTATAATTAAATTGTAGATAAGGTGATTGATCATGGTCATGATTTTGTTGCCTTGGTCCAATGAGATTGGTATATTAGAAGACAATTTCTTCAAACTATGGATACTCAATTGGAGAGGAAAAATATGCAATATATGTTAAATTATTATCAAGCCTCCATAGGTTAGTCAATATGTATTTTTTTAACGCACCTATTATTGATATAGGAATATGACTATTTTCTTAAACATTTATAAAGTTCCTACAAAGAAACTTTGGTGAATTATTGGTATGGGAAGAATTCAACCCACACTTAGTATTAAGGTTTCAAGGCACATGAGATATGATTAGGGCCTGTCAATAAAGGAGAATGAATTAGCTAGCATCAGCAATTTCAGACAGAAGCTTAACCAAAAAGGAAAAGCACAAATCTATGTCTATTTAGTCTTAAATATATCATTAATACAACAGTTCTAAAGCAAAAAGAACCTTTCTAACCAAATAATAAGACGATGATAACAGGAAAGAGAAAAGCTTGATTAAGCATAGAGCAAGAAAAGATTCGTCTATTCTCCTTTGAACCAAAAGGTGAGATTTTCAGCCTCTGAACCAAATCACTCAACAGAATATGGAGAAATAGAAGCAAAATACAACTGCAAGGGACATTTACTCTGAAAATAGAACAAATACAGATAAATCAATTAATTTCAGTAAGATTCTTATTTCAAGGTTGCAACCTTAACAACAGAAAAAAGTGAAATATGAGACCAAAAGGCCTCATTTTAGTACTCTGCAGCATTATTTCGAGCTTGTCAGTAAGGCATTTCACATAATATTTACTAAACAAGTTTTGGTTTTTAAGATGTCACAGAAAAATAAAAAACATAAGAATATGTATAGAACATAAAAACTCGTCAAGAGTAATATGCAGCCATTGTTTGCCAATGCATGAGACATAAAAGTATATGTTGGATTTTACAGCTTTACTGTTTATCTATGAAAACACAAGATCTGATAAACTGGTTAATTTTACAGATGTAAACAATTGCAGAAATATAAAGAAGACTGATTTACTTGGTTCAATAGTGAATCACTATCTACATTCAAGGTTACCACTTGACAGTGGTGGAGAGATTTCACTAACGTAGAAGAAAGTGAAGAACAAGATACAAAGATTGAGTGTTCTTTGGAATACTTGCAACAAAAGCCTCTCAAACTCGCCAGTACCCAAAATAGGTTGGTACTCTAGCACTTTTTGATCTTTTTCCCTCACACTATTTTTGCACTCTCAAAGACTGAAATTACAAAGTGAATGAAGATTGAAATATTTCTGTGTTGTGTGTTTTTGTGACTGAAGCTTCTGTCTCTTTTTATAGTTGTTGGAGAAGATGACTTTCAAATGTTTATTACTTGAATCAGCCCATCAGCATGTGCTCTCCACATGAGTGTTATAATAAACTCCCCTTCTTCCTTTGATCTGCGTTTTATGTTGTCAGAAGCTGCATTTGTATCTCTTAGTATTTGTGATAATGTAATACGACGCTGCTTAGAGTTTAACACTTCAAACAAAGTGAAGGGCTTTGGTCTCCACGTGATTTAAGCTTATGTTTTATTTTTTGTCTTTAGCTGAAAAAACCTTCGAGTAAGCTTTCTCTTCTTTCTCTCTTCGACAACTTTTCAGACACAAACACATATTTCTTCTGTTCTTCATTCTTCTTACATTCTTGTAATATTTAAGTTGAATTTGTTGGAGTATACGTGATTTCTGTAACATTTACATCTCCACCACCCGAGACCAAAGTGTATAATTGGTCTTATCCAATTTAATCCCAATTTGGATGATGGCTATGTCGATAGCTTGGGTTCGGGTTGAGTTTTGAATAAAACTTCAACTTTTCTTTAGTGAGTTCAGACAAAATAGATGATAAGGTCGCAGACGATTCATTTGAATGTGAATTCCTATCACTTACGATAAGAAATAAGCTTTGATTTTTGGTTTAGAGATTAAGATTGATTTCTAATATAGAGATTGAGATTGATTTGTAGCTTAGAGATAAAGAAGAAAGATGGGAAGAAATACCCGTCTTTCTACCATAATATTTCGTTTAGAATTGAATTTTTTATTGATACTATTCCTTTACAATATGACAGTATATATAACAACACACCATGTCTATTTTGGTATAAGAACCTATACAAATCTCTCTACTCTAATGTTTATTCATTTGTTGACCCTATAATGATAAGAGATGTGAATCCCTTAATTCCGTCGACAGCTCACACCAACATTAAATTCCCCTCAGTCTCACAACGTACCAATAATTTCTGATTAGGAAAGAATGCTAGCCAATCTAAACGCCACCTTAAGGTTGGCAAAGGCACAAAAACAGAGGAAAAGCACACGTGCATATACACATAACAAGAGAAGAAATCTAATTAACACACATAAACGTTTTGAACTTGTGCCCATTTGCAAAAGAAGAAGCTTACGGCTGATAAACATAAGGGTAAAGCCCTCATTTTCTAAAAAGACAAAAAGGTAAGAACATATGTTAGGACTTAAGAACTGGGAACTGAGATGTTAATGTTACAAAAGAACAGAGCAAATTTATGAGGGAAAAAACAGTTGACGTGAAATCATTCTGAAAGTTACAATCTTTTGTAAATGAGTTTGTTTAGTTGAAAGTTTCGGCACTGTGAAGCCAATTTAATTTGTCTTAAATGTCACCATCTTCTCAAAATAATTTTGCTTTCCTTTTGGCAAAGCAGAAGTTAACTATATTATCTGAAGAGACGCGTGTATACTTTATATCCTAAATGTTACTCTTTACTTTAGTCCACAATGCCATAATAATTGATATGATATTATCTTTTCTTACCTATAAGGAAAGAATCCAAACTAAACATGGGAAGAACAGAGCAACACATAAAGATTAAAGAACGTTTTTCTTGCATAGGTCCTGTTAGAGACTTAGCGACTGGTAAGGAACTATGTCAGAAGGTCTGAGTCTAGGTTGGGACGTTGTAAAGACCCTCTTCGGTTTTTGCTGCATAAGAGCAGACTACTTCAATAATCTGAAACATGATCTTAAGTCCTTGAAAGATGAAGTAAATGAACTGCAGAAGAAAAGACAAGAAGTGGAAACAAGGGTGGAGACTGATGCAAGACCACATTTCATGACAGCATACAAAGTTTCCGACTGGTTCAGTCGAGAAAAGAGCATGCAAAATGATGCAGTGAAGATCATCAAAGAAGCTGAAGAAGAAGTTCAGAACAAGTGTTTTAGATGGTTTTGTCCCAAGCACTGCTTGTCATTTGATCTTGTGGGCAGGAGAGTAAGTGAAGCACTTAAAGAAGTGTCTGAACTCATCAATCAAGGTAATTTCGACTCTGTAGTTGAAAAAAAGGCGACTGAATCAGGAGAGGCGATGCCGGTTGACCAAACCATGGGCATGGACTACAATTTCGAGGAGGTCTGGAAATATGTTACAGACCAGACAACAGGAATCATTGGAGTATATGGGATGGGCGGTGTGGGTAAAACTACCCTCTTAAAGAAAATAAATAATGAGTTGGTCAAGACCTCCAAGGAAGTGGATTTTGTACTCTGGGTGGTGGTGTCCAAAGAACCAAAGTTGCCGGAAATTCAGGAGCTTATTCGCAGTAAACTAGAGATTCCTGATGAAAATTGGAGGGACAAAAATGTGGACGCTAAATCTGCAACGATGATGAAGTACCTGAAAGAGAAAATTTTCGTGCTATTATTGGATGATTTGTGGGAGAGACTGGATCTCTTAAAATTAGGAGTTGATCTTGCCCAGATACGAGATGGGTCTAAGGTTATATTTACAACACGGTCCGAGACAGTTTGTGGCTACATGGGAGCTCTAAAGACAATTAAGCTGAATTGTTTGCCAAAAAAGGATGCATTTAAATTGTTTAGAAGTAAGGTGGGCGAAAATGCTTTCAATTCTCATCCTGGGATACCAAAAATAGCTGAAGATATTGCTGAAGAGTGTAAGGGTTTACCATTGGCTCTCATTACCACTGGAAGAGCCATGGCCTGTAGGAAGGGTCTTTCACAGTGGAAACATGCATTGAAAGTGCTGCAAAGCTATCCTTCTAAGTTTCCAGGTATGACAGCTGATGTCTTTCACGTTCTCGAGTTTAGTTATGACAGCTTGAGCAGTGATGAGCTAAAGAAATGTTTTCTATATTGTTGCATATTCCCTGAGGACTACAAAATAATGAAGGAAGAACTCATTCAGCTTTGGATTGGTGAGGGATTTCTGAATGATTTTGATAGCATTTACGATGCCCGCTATGAAGGAGAAACTTTTATCGAAAATTTGAAGCTATCAGGTCTCCTTGAGGGTGGTCAATTAGAAGATCATGGTAGGAAACATAGATCAGAAGATTTTGTGATGATGCATGATGTGATTCGTGATATGGCCTTGTGGTTAGCTTGTGAAAACGGAAAGAAGAAGAATAACATTTTGGTTCAAGAAGAAGCCAAAGAATTTGCAAAATGGAAGGAGGCGGAAAGAATATATCTGAATGGCAAAGATTTTGATAAAGATCAGACGCAAAATCCATTTTGCCCGAATCTCCTGACTTTGCTGTTTCGAAAGGCTAGCTGGAACCGTTTTCCAAGTGAATCCTTTCACTCTATGCATGTCTTGAGCGTCTTGGATTTGTCGGGAAGTTATCTGAATACTCTACCTGGGGAAATTGGAAGCTTGGTTAACTTGCATTATCTTAATCTCTCATACACCAATATTAGGGAGTTGCCATCTGAGGTGGGGAACTTGATAAATTTAAGGAGTTTGCTACTAGATTTCACTGATCAACTTAGATACATATCAGGGGACGTAGTATCTAGCCTGTTGTCTTTGCAAATTTTCAGCAAATTAACAAGTCCGTCATATGTGATTGATCCTAAATTCTACCTTCAGGGGTCCTTAATGGAAAAGCTGGATTGCTTACAATACTTGAGTGACGTATGTTTAACCTTGTTCTCCAACAAATGTGTGCAGAAGCTCCTCAACTCCTCAAAACTGCAGAGGTGCATAAGGCAACTCTTGCTCATTGCATGCCCGGAGCTGAGCTCAGTTGACATTACCCCTTCTTCCATAAGAAAAATGGAGCATCTAGAAAGCCTTGAAATCGGTTTATGTCATTCGTTGAAGAAAATGGAAGTTTATGTAGATAGGACAACAACAAGGCGTGATTACTTCGATAACCTTCGTCTTCTGCATGTATGGATTTGTCCTATAAAAGATCTGACATGGCTTGTTTATGCTCCAAGTCTTCAGATACTTTCACTATATGCCTGTCACGCAATGGATGCAGTAATACGTGGGGATAGTGGATCTGTAGAAATTGAAGAAAGTTCGGCTATATTCTCAAATCTCACTGATTTGATTTTAGAAGATATGCCCAAGCTAAAATACATCCACGGGGGTGTGTTGACCTTTCCTTGCCTTACAAAAGTATACATATACAGATGCCCCAATCTTCGGAGGCTCCCTCTTGATTCCAGGAGTGCAGTTAACAGTTTAAAGGAAATAAAAGGACAAAAAGGCTGGTGGGAAGGATTGCACTGGGACGATGAAGCTGCAAAGCACGTGTTTGATCTAAAATTTGCAGAGCATACTTTCTGGTATATGTTTCTTTCTTTCCGGTGATGATATTCAATTCCTGATAAGTATATATATTTCATTTAGTGACCTGTTTTCTTGAATCAATACTGCTCCAATGTTGCTCAACTCTCTCTCTCTTTTTTTTTTTAGTGTACGGTTAATTAGTTTGTTGTTGACATAACAGTTGACGAAGTATTTGGTTTAGGCTATGAGCATGAAAAGCTCGTTTTAGGGGAATCAAAACTTTGCTGAATATCGAATGCCTGATGTATGTGGTTCTACTAACCTCAGCGATTTACGAACTTTCTGATTCTTGCTTCTCTCAGATTTGAACCCTGAGACGGTGTGGTCAGGATAATCATTTCATTGGGGTAGCTATGCTGATCTAATTGGTGCTGCTCTACAAAATGCTCAGGAATGTTAAAGTACGGAAGAATCCTCTAGCCAGTTTGTATGTTCCGTTAATTCTTATTTAATGGTTGCATGCTCCGTGGATGCTCATGTAACTCAATTTGAATGCTAGCATAACATGAATAACCTGAATAAAATGTGTGTGTGGATCAGGGAAGTTGGTAACTTTTAGTTGCATGAGTGCTTCTACCGTTTTGATTTTGCATCCAAATAGTACGCTCGGCTAGCTTGCATGCAACAAACCAAATCTATCCCCATACAAGGTGAAATGAAGTTGCCCATCAGAATCTTAGTTATTTGTAAGAACTTACCTTATAGCAGCCTGAATCCATAATCCATACCTCAACAATGTTGGAAGTTTCTTGATGATTCAATTATGTTAAACAATTTCTACTTGGTTTTGGTGCATATCATTGGTTGTATTGTGAATTCGGGATTCGAAGTCATGGACTGCAGGATTCATCTGCTTAGTTAGTCAGGAAATAAGATTTATCATTTTTTTCTGTCTCTGTTGTTAGCTATTCTTCAAAATGCAGGAATAACTAAACCCAAGATTAGTTATTCTGTATAATATTTTCTAATCAAACAAAGGAATAACTATTCATTTAGAATACATAAGTAATAGAACAGTTATTCTATTCAACCAAATAAGCCATAAGGTGATTATAAAGATTGGACATTTATCTCAAGCAACTTGCTACCGTAACTCCCCGTAGTACTAATGCTTTGGTTCTGCGGTCCCTTGTGACAATGCGTGAACTTGAATGTCGGAGTAGAACTTCTGCCAATCCCCTTACTATGCCTTCCCTCTGTTTGGAACCAATATATATATGCAGTATCAGTCATATAGTTGGATTGTATTTGATTTTTTTTGCTTTGATGCTAATTCCATGAGGAAGTGTCAAAAATACATCCCTGGAAACAGAGTAAGAATCTTGTAAATTTCATAGATCGTAAGGATATTTCATTAGCAGTTTCTTAATCAGAAGATAGCTTTTTGGTAAAAGGATGAGGCTTTGCAAGAAAGATATCTCGAAAAAGAAGTTACTTTCAGCAGTATGAATTGATGTATGATTGTAAGTGATCAAAAAACTTTCTTAGGGTCTTATTATTGGAACTCACTATTACACGTTCCTGTGAACTGCAAAAGCGAAAGATAAAATGCCTATTCGTGATTTTGGACAACAGGCACTATAAACCGAATCCTACCTTATTACAGTGGCTGAAAAAGAAAGTTCTATTGAAAGTTGTCTCTCCTTCCATTGTTTTCCTTAGTTGTGGGAAATTCTCTATTGTTTGAAACAACTGATATATCTGAGAAACCAATATCCTCCTTTCTTCCATGTGCTCAACAAGTTCTCGCTTCATTCTTTCTGATTCTTGCTCAAGACTCCTTAATCGCTCATTTATCTCTTTGACTTCACTGTCCTGCAAAACTTGTTTCCCTTTATGAAAGTCCCTGCATACTGTGCTCCTTGAAGAATTTGCAACCAACAGTTTTTTAATCTCATGTGAACTTGCAATCTTTGAATCTGTTAAAAGCTTTTTACCTTTCAATCTGTTCATTTCTTTTTCCTCTTCTTCCCTGCCGTCTGCATAAGAGAAATTCTTTGAACATTCACTGACTAACCTTAGTTTGTTAGTAGTTGTATGCTTGCTAATACATGCCGTACCCTTCAAATTCTTGATGGCCGCAACATTCTTCTCTGAGGAACAGATCTCCAACTCGAGTGACGCAATTTCCATTTGGTTGTGGTTCAGGATTTCTTGAAGTTTCTGCAGAAGAGACAAATATCCTTCACCAAGTCTCTTGGGACATCCGTGTTTTCTGTTACCTAATCAAGACAGTAAAAGGAACCCTTGTAAGGTGTAATAGAACATCAAACGTTAAAAAACAAAAGGTGGTATACTCCTGAATGATAACGGAAACAATACACCAAAAAGAATAAACCAGCTGCGTGCATCAGAAAACAAAAGTGGTTGTATAGAAGTTTTGGTCCCTGAGGTAAAACTGATCAAAGCCTAAGTTTGAAATAAAGGGCAACAACAAACACCATTATTTCACCAAATTAGGCAAGAAGTTTGTGAACTGTCTCATACATTAAATGATGATTGGTTACCTGATAGTCCTGCAGCGTTCAAAGTTACAGAGAACATCTCTGGAGAGAGACTCTTTGCTTATCTTGGAAAAGAAGTATTGAGTTACATACAAGACTCGTGTAGTTTTCAGGAAAAGGCAAAGGGTCCTGTGTAAGCAACTGGGATGTAGTTGACAGGTTATGTAGCTTCACTTCGCAGGCGGTTAACGGAGTTGTAGCTTAGCCACAATAGACATTTGGCTTATTCTCATATTTAGGAGGGCAAGTTTTGGCTACATTATATACTTCACTTTGAAGCAATTGATGGTAGAAGCAGAGTTCGGGTTAGCATGTGCATAGCAAGTAAACTTAAGGGACCCACATAAGATGAATATCTAAACTCACTTCTAGAATAGATTTATTGAATAAAGGGAGCATAATACAATGATGTCTCGATAACAAGGTTACACTGATAAAAGCACAAGAATTATGCCTTACAATCAATCAGTAAGTGCATTTTTAGTGATATAATTATTTAAAAGTATTATATATCTTATATATATTTAGAGGTATATGATAAGATTCACAAAATAAATGTACATCATAAATAAAATTACGATAAAATTATAATTATGAGATTGATATTACATTTTTACATTCTTAGTTATTAGTCTCTTAAGATTGAACATTAATATAATATAAAAAGAATAGTACATTTTATATTTAATTCGTATAAAGAAAGTAGTTATTCTTATTAATTAAAGTATGAAAACAATTAAACAAATGTGTAAGTGTTTGTTAAAAAATAAGTTTATTGAACTTATTTCATATAAAAATTTTATATAAAGCATTATTTAACTTAAGATCTCTAAAGTATCTCATATAAAGATTGTTATGTTTTGATACTATATATAATTCATTCTAATTAAAGGTATCTCAATCGATAGTTGGCGTTGGATATAACATGAATTGTAAGGATGTATTTGAATGATCAGTATAGAATTCATAACTTTAAAGTGATTAAGAAGTATGCTACATTGTTCTCAACTAGTATTTACATTATTCTCAACTAATATTAATTTGGAAAATCCTTAGTTAAGTATAAATGATACCTTGAAAATAAATTTCAATTGTTAACGGTAGAGAACTAACAAGCTTATATTCAAATATAGTAGACATTAATTTTATGCTCTATTTATAATGGAAACATTGAGTGATGAAAGATTAAATTATACCAAAAAAAGTATACATGAAAGGATAATGAAAACTATTTTAACATTCTTAACATTTAAATGTTGATGAACGCTAATCTTGATCTATAAATTTAAATTATTTAATTAGAAAATTAAAGATAACTTCAAAGAATTTATTTTGTCTAATTCTAAATATAATTTGGGGTTATAAAGTATATTTATTATGAAAATATTTAGGAATCCAATTTGTTACGTAAAAAGAACAATTGATAAGCAAAAATGTAATTTAATCAAGTTAGACTTTATTATAAAATTTGAGAAATTTTAGAATTAAATATAAAATATTAGACCATATTTGGACTAATTAATATTTAATTATCATTAATGTTAACATTAACATTGAATTGAAGTCAAAAATCTATTTTAGTTAAATTATTAATAAGTTAAAAACCCTATTATAAATTCACATGGACTCTAAAGATAAACTAATTTGAAAGAAATGGTAGTAAAATAATCAATTACTTAATAAAGTACGATTTACATTGTTACTCACGTCCCAATTTTCCATCACTGATAATAGAGCTATCTTTAATTTTATATCTTAGATTAAAATTATTTGAGTATTACCGGTCAAAATTTTAGAATTAAAATTGCAAACTCTAAACTCTTAAAATCATATTTGATTTGCTAATATCTAAAAGGTTCTTATTGAAAGTTCCAAAACCCTACATTCAATTTGGAATTCAAATTTTGCCCTAGTTTTTTTACAAGAGAACAAACAAAACACACAACTAAGTTTAAACTGATAAAGAATAGATGAGCAATGCGCAGACAGAGGAGAAGAGAAAGACACGTAGAAGACTTTAGACACTCCAAGGAAGACAGAGGAAAAAGAGAAAGACATGCAGAAGACTCTAGACACTCCAAGGAACTCCAAAAAACTCAAAGGATGGTAGAAAAATCTAGAACATGGGCCTAATGGGTTGTCGGTACACTAACACCCAAGCCCATGTATAATCAGCGCAAGATATTATTATAGATTTATTTTTCGGACCTTTCTCTGGATACTTCTACTCTATGCCTATAAATGTAAACACAAAATCGTCAATAAATGCTGGTTGGAAGAATGTTTCTTCCTTTTACAGTATAATTTTATCATGATATCAAAGCGTATCTTTTTTTTCCTTCTTCTCAGCCAACAACACTATTTCACTTGACACAGACTTTGTATAGTCATGTCTGGACCATCTTATGCCAGTGTAGCTGGCAACCAAACACAAACGCAAAGACCCGAAGACCACCCAGCTTCGCCATATTACATTCACCCTAATGAAAATCCTTCTCTTATTTTGGTGTCTTTTCTTCTGACCAGACCCAACTATCATTTATGGTCTAGGTCAATGAGAATGGCCCTGTTATCAAAAAACAAGCTAAAATTAATAGATGGCAGTATTGTTATGCCAGACAGAGAAGATCCTACTTATGTATATTGGGAAAGATGCAATACCATGGTTTTATCTTGGCTGATGCGCTCAGTAAATGAATCAATTACCCAGAGTGTCATTTGGTTGGATTCAGCAGCTAATGTGTGGAAGGACTTACATGGCAGGTTCTCACAAGCGGATTTCTTCCGAATTTCAGACCTGCAAGAAGAGATCTATGGTTTTAGACAGGGAAGTCTATCTATTTCTGATTATTACACTCATTTAAAAATGTTATGGGATGAATTTCATAATTTAAAACAATTGCCTAAATGCAAATGTCACCCTCAATGCCATTGTGATATGCTGAGCATCATTAAGTCCTATCAAGAAAGTGATTGTGTTATACATTTCTTGAAAGGTTTAAATGAATCCTACTCCACTGTTAGGTCACAAATCATGCTGATTGAACCATTACCGGATATCAAAATGATCTTTTCTATGGTAGCTCAACATGAGCGACAACTTCTTTCCACAACACCACAACTACCCAATTATGAATCTCAAACATTTCTTACCAGAACAGACACCAGAAAAACTTTTCAGTCAAACAAAAGGCCACTATGCACCTTCTGTGGTTACAAGGGACACACAAAGGACAAATACTACAAAAAACATGGGTTTCCACCCAACTTCATGTCAGGCAATGGAAAACCGAACAACTATCAGCCAAGAGAGAGCTTCAAATCCAAACCTAAATCTGTCAATAATGCAGAAACTCACCTTGAACATACCACAACTGCTAGAAATGCCACTTCAGACACACACAAAGAAGCTTCTTCATCATCCCATTTCAACCTGACACCAGAAGAATATTGTCAGTTGAAGGATCTACTAAACAAAGACAAAGATGGCTCATGTAATTCAGTTAATATACCTCAGGTCAACACACTCACCAGAGATAACAAAGGTACATCTCTATCTACTGAATCTCTCTTATGGACCTCTACTTGGATTTTGGATTCCGGGGCCACTGATCATATCATCTGCAGCCTACACTTATTCACTGACTACACCACAGCCCAAAATCTAACAGTTAAACTCCCCAATGGTCAACATGTACCTGTCACACACATTGGTTCAGTACACATTTCCTCTCTTATTTTAACCAATGTTCTCTATGTTCCTTACTTTTCTTTCAACTTAATTTCCATTAGTCAACTTACTTCTTTTTCCCACTGTCAACTAACTTTTACTCAACATTCATGTGTTATTCAGGAACTCAGCACCTTGAAGATGATTGGTTTTGCTAATCAATCTAATGGACTTTATTATCTCACCCCTATGCCACAAGCACATTCAGTTACACATCAATCACACAATCTTTGGCACAACCGCCTAGGACATCTTTCAAATGCAAAACTCAAATTATTATCTAGCATAGACAATTCTGTTGTTTTTCATAATGTTATTGAATGTCAGACTTGTCATTTTTCAAAGCAAAAAAGGTTACCTTTTACTTTGAGCTCCTCTGTTGCTTCCTCTTGCTTCGATATTATACATGTTGACATATGGGGACCTTACCACACACCTTCTATTCATGGCCATCAATTTTTCCTCACCATTGTTGATGATCACAACCGTATGACCTGGGTATATTTGATGAAACAAAAGTCAGAAACCAGAGAATTAATCAAGCATTTCTTTTCTTATGTGGAAAGACAGTTCACAAAACAGATAAAATGTGTCAAAAGTGACCAAGGAATTGAATTTAAAATGATTGATTTTTTTGCTAAGAATGGTGTTTTGCATGAAACCACTTGTATTGAGACACCTCAATAGAATAAAAGGGTTGAACGAAAGCACTAGCATATTCTCAATGTGGCAAGAGCCCTCAAATTTCAGGCCAACCTTCCAGCCAAATTCTGGTCAGAATGTGTTCTCCATGCAGTTTTCCTTATTAATCGGATTCCTACCCCTCTCCTATCAAACAAATCTCCCTATTCAATTCTATTCGGTAGCAATCCCAATCTCACACATTTGAGGACATTCAGGTGTCTCTGCTTTGCTTCCACCAAGGAAGCCATCAGAGGGAAATTAGACACCAGGGCACGAAAGGCTGTTTTTATGGGATTTTCTCCAGGGATAAAAGGATACAAATTCTTTGATCTAAACACCAACCAATTCTTCTTGTCAAGGGATATCATTTTCTATGAAACTTCTTTTCCCTTTCAAGACCTTCACAGTCCTGCCATTCCAAGCCCAATCCTATCCTCCACTGAAGATTTTCCTATTTATGATGACCCACCAGCTCCATCTATTTCTGAACCCTCTTCTTCATCTGAACCTACACCTCTTCCTTTACATTCCACTAGACAAACTCAAGCACCATCCTATTTACATGACTATGTCTGTCCTACAATACCTCACACTTCTCCTCACTCAATTTCCACAGTCATTTCCTACAACAATCTATCCTCAGCCCAAAGACATTTTTCTCTAGCTCTTACAGCCCTGAAAGAGCCAACCACTTAATCAACTGAATGGCAAGAAGCAATGCATACAGAATTACAGGCCTTGATTCAAAATGACACTTGGGAACTCACCCACTTACCTCCTGGCAAGTCCGCAGTTGATTGCAAATGGGTTCATCGGTACATGTTCAATCCGGATGGTTCAATCCATCAATGCAAAAGTCGACTTGTGGCAAAGGGCTTTACTCACTAGGCTGGCTGTGGACTCTTATACTCTCTGTTTAGCGTGTACCACACTCGTGGTTCAACTAGTCCACGGGCAGGAAA
>JANSVB020000013.1:1069155-1080677 GCA_025504935.2 Erythroxylum haughtii
AAATTGTGTATGATGAATTATGGTTTGGTATAAAATTGTGTAATGATTATGATTGATTGTGATATGGATTCCGGACAAGAGGTCCGATGACTGTGATAATTGAGCTGAATTATTGAAGTGCTATGGGTATATATGTGTTTGTTTGCGTTTGGATTCCGGACAGAAGGTCCGATGATTGTGTGGATTGGTTTGATATATAGAAGTGCTCTTTTTTGTTAAATTGATGGTGTATAGACATGTGTGAGTTTTTATCGCTAATGAAAAGTAAGAGTTTAAAATGATGGGATATGAATGTATAAGAAGAATCTTATGAATTAAGATTTGGATTGAGGATGAATTTTCCAAATAGGAAATTGATTTGCTTTGTATGAGATTGAATAAAGATGAATAAAATGAAAAAAGAAAAAAAATTATACCGGTTTGAATTGGTTTCGATCAAGTGTCTTTATGTTTTCCAACGCGATGTTTCTTTAAAGTTCACGTTTTCGGATGTCGGAAATTTTTGTCCTTCAGTTAGATTGAAGTGTTGTGTTTGGACTTTAAGTTGATTGAACCGTTTTGGTTTCTTTGATTCCGAGGTTTTGTAAATCCATTCCTTCGATTCCGCTTTTGATTTGGTTCCGCTTTATGATTTTCGAGCCTTTCAATTTTATATGGCTCCTTAAGATTTCGAATTCCTTTTGTTTCCTTCACTTTTTGATCCGATTTGCTTTCTTTGACTTTGACTTTCGCCTTATGTTTTCGCTTCCGATTCTTTCGTTCAGGATCCGTTCTTTAATTTCACTTTCTGTTTCCGTTTAGAATTTCGTTTTACGGTTGGGCTCCGGTTTCAAAATCAGGTCCCAACAAGTTTGATTGGTTATATCGACTCAAATTATGCAGGAGACCTCAACAAAAAGAGAACTTTGATAAGCTATGTGTTTACTTTAGGAAATGGCATTGCCAGTTGAAAATCTACATTACAATCTACAGTTGTACTATCTATAATAGAAACTGAGTACATGGCAGTGACTAAGGCTATCAAAGAAGCTATTTGGTTAAGGGGCTTATATAATGAGCTAAATTCAAATCATCAAGTGATTGTTGTCTTGTTTGATAGTGAAAGTTCAATACATCTAACCAAAGATCAGATGTTTCATAGAAAAACAAAGCACATTGACATCAAGTACCATTTTGTTCGTGATATTCTCACACAAGAAAATATTATATTAAAGAAGATTGGTACTACAGACAACTCAACTGATATGTTAACAGTCTCTTCCTATTATCAAGATCAAGCATTGGTTGGACTTGATTGGTGTTTGTCATTATTGAGTTGCCCTTATGGGCTTATTTGGAGAAGGTGGAGTAAAGTTCATTAATTTTCTATATCGAGTAGAAAATTCAAGCCAAGGTAGAGATTTGTTATAGTGTCTTAAATTTGCTTTTCTTGATAATTTGCTAGCCATTCCTTTTTCTCTAATCTATGTGGCACTACCTCATTCAAGCATTTTGAGTGATAAAGATCACCACTACATGACCTAATTTCGTACATGAAAATTGAATGGAAATTGGCTATCTAATGTGGCCATTTCCTAACGAAATTTGGAGACCACCATCTGCCTATATAAAGCCATCATTTGTATGGTTTCAACGGAAGCAAAATTTGAGTGAGTTTTCTATTTAGAGAGTGTAGTGATTTCTTATTGAGTGCTATAGTTAATTACTCTAGTAAATATAATGGTAAAATCAAACCTTTAATTGAGTTTTGGGTTTGAGAGTTACTCTACTTGTATTTTGTTTATCTCACGTAGTGAATTTATTGCTCCCCTTCTCCTGTGGACGTAGGCTTATTGCTAAACTACGTAAATTTTGTGTATTTTTATTTTAATCCTTATATTTTGACTATTTCCCTACTTTGAGTCGCCATCCAAAATTTCTTTCAAAATAATCCCTCGAACCTAAAAAAAATTGTTATGGCTAAGATCTAACTCTTGAAGTTTCTCCAGGACACATAAACATGCTGAAAGAACAACTTGATCACGTTTCCCGAGTTGTGCATACGATATAATTATAAAGATATTTATTTCAATAAGTTAAAAGTAATAAAAGGATAGTTTCAATTGCCTGTGAAGTTCTTTAGATAACTTTGTACTTACTATGAGCTGTTAATGAACCATTATAAAGATTTGATGATAATGACAAGGCCTTAAGGAAGCAAGTGCCTCCATGTTAAGAGGAATGCTGTGGCGAACAAATTTCAAGTCTAGAAGTTCCAATTTAGTAGACTTTGACAACTTTGTACAAAAAGGAAATGTGAAAGGTATGTTTTTTTTTTTTTCCCCACAAGATGTCTTAGGAAAGTCCCAATTATGGGAAGATATCTTTAAGTCATCTATTTTCAGACTAATCTCCGCTCGAGTTAGGTAAGTCCTTTGTAGAAGACAAAACTCTGGCTCCAAATTTTAGGCGATTGTATACATGAAAGATATGTTATTTTCAAGATACTATAAGAAGTGAATCTATTGGGGTCTGTAGTTTAGATAAAGGAACTATTACCTCGGAATGGAAGGGTTCCATCAAGGTAGTTACTTTGCAACTTGAACAGCGTCAGATTACTAGAAGTGGCCATTTCTGTAACGAGGCGTAGAAGCAACGTGCTGCAGAAGAGGTTTTTAAAGAGAAGCTTCTACTTCAGAATTTCTGATACTTAGGGATATGTTGGCTAGCTTGCATCCTTAAAGAGCCAGTCAGCTGACTCTTTCTCAAATCCAATGCCTCCAAGTACTTGCAATCTGATAATTCTGCATAAAGAATGATTATTATTTGATGTCTAATAAACATAATTAGAAGCTAATAATCTTACCTTCCAATGGAAAGGGTCTAGCTAACCAATTAGCTTATTATATCCCAGATCCTAGGTCTCTAATTTTCTTAGTCCTGCCAAGCTCATAATCCCCTTAAGTAGCACAAGCAACTAATCATTAGAAAACCATTAAAAGAAACTAAAAACCTTCACAGTTCCACCCTATAACAGAAATAGAAGCAATAGAACTTAAAGCAACTAAAAGTTTGCCTTTTTAAGATGATGTGAAATCAATCAAATATCAAGTTACAGTCTTTGGCATACCTTTGTTTCTGAATCCTCCTAATTGAATTGGATGACATATTGAACAAGGATATATTTAGAGGCCAGACATCAACCTCATCAAAATGTATTTGTGGATACTCTGCGTATTATTGTCTTGTATCATCTATCGACAGCTCGATCACACGGTTCGTTGTATAATTGCATGTGACTCTGTCCCATCTGCAGCAATCATTCCATGAGTCACCAATCCATGTAGGAACAATATAATCTGCATCATATCTATTTGATTCAAGAGATGCCTTAAAGGCTAATAGAGCCAACCTTACATCTTCAAAGTGACTTCCACTTCCATTGATTAATTGAACCAGAAGATCAAACCCAGAACACCAAGAGCAGACTTTGACTCGTGCGTGGCAAGACATAAATCAAAGTGAACCGTTTCTACAGGATGCTATAGCAAACCATAATTAATTATGTATTATATAACCTAAAACTTTAAGAAGAAATAAAAACGAAAACTGGTTTTCAATATCAAAATGTTCAAATGGTAGGAGTGATGACATGGGAAGAAAAATTAATCGAAAAATTGCCACTGTACTAAAATTTATAATGAGAAGAAAGAAGGGTAAAATTAAGTTGATGTTTCTAAGTTGGACAAAGCAATTTGACAAAAACATGAAATACAATAATCTTGATGTCAAACAGTGACTAAGAGGCCAGTCAAGGTCTGAATTGGCCAACAATTGTCAAAGTCTCGTTAGAGAATTTATTTCGCTTTGGTATCAAGCTTTGCCATTGACAGCGACAAGTAAAGGGACGAACCACGAGAAATTGGCTGGAAATGACCTCCTACGGCTTGCTGTCACTGGAAAGCCTTGTTATGCAGGTGTCGGAGGCATAGGCAGAGACCTTAATTTTTTGTTTCCTGTTATGTTTCCTCGCAGTTCCAGTGTGCCAAAAAAAAGGCCAATCATTTGTATAGGATCGTATAAATATGCATTCTACCTCACATTTCAGTTAAAAATGATGCGCAGCGACAAAGGGGAGAAATTAAGGTTGGCTGTGAAAGAGGAATGGTATGGAGATCAAAAAGATTAGGTTTATCAGATGGGTTATATGGAAAATTGTTCAGCCCAGACAAAAGTCACGTAAACTTTACATGTATTTACAAAAACATGTTTTGTTAAGGGTTAATTATAAAAAAAAAAAGTCCTAACTTTAGTCAATTTTTAATTATTGTCTTAATTTTAAAAAGTAACAATAAAATACTTAAACTTTCAATTTTTTAATTCTAACGCGAATTTCAAAAAATGGTAATAAAATGCTCAAATTTTTAATTTTCTTCAATTATAGCCTGACGTTATCTGTTGTTCTCTCGATGCCCTCAACCTTTTTGTTTTTATTTGTTTTTTTGACGTCCCAAACTACTCTCGTATTACAGCATACTGTACTAATAAGTTTTTCGTTTTTAGTTCGTTCTTTTAATGCCCTTAATGTGAGGTGTCAGAATTACATAATCTGAAAATCAAAGGATGAGGATAAACTGAAACGAAGGAAAAAAAAAAACTGAAATCAAAGCGTAAGATCGTCGGAACTGTGTAATCTGATTTAGATTATTTTTAAACAACGACTTCATTTTAATTATATGATCAAACGATGTCATTTCATTAATTTTCATTTGTTGTGTTAATTTTAACTGACATATATTAATAGTTAAAGTTTCTGAAATATGTATTAAGCCACGTCAGCAAACTTAATGAAAACATTAACATTAGGCTAGAATTAAAAATTTTGAAAATTTGAGCATTTTATTATTATAAATTTACTTAAACTTAAAAAAAGTGATAGGATGTGATAAAAACTTATGACTTTAATTATTTTATTATTATTATTATTTCAAATTATTCTTTTAAAATAATTTGGATAACAAATTAGAAAAAAAAATTGTTGTTAATTTGATTAAGATTAATTTTTCTTCAAAATAAAACTCATGCTAATGCCATGAAATATTCTTATTGTACAATTACAGGTTTATGTTTTTGTATATGCACTTGCCCTTGCATTTTGTTAGGAAAAAAGGGCAAAATTGATCCTAATGTTTATCTGTGTTGACAAATTAAATCTCAACATTTCGTAGGGTTCAAATTAAACCTCAACATTTACAAAACTTTCATATTGAACCTTATATTAATAGAAAAAGTGACCAGATTGTAAAGTCGTCAATTTTCAATCATGTCATCACTCACATAACATAAATTAATAATATTTT
Organism: Erythroxylum haughtii; assembly: GCA_025504935.2. NCBI lineage: Eukaryota > Viridiplantae > Streptophyta > Magnoliopsida > Malpighiales > Erythroxylaceae > Erythroxylum > Erythroxylum haughtii. Next base: position 1,074,495 of record JANSVB020000013.1, read on the forward strand.
AATATTATTGTAGGTCCTATTCTACCACATAAGCAACTTATATTTTAAAAATTACTTATTCAAGTTATTAAAATATATAGGACCTACTTGTTTAATTTAAACTAAATATAATTAACCTAACTAATTAATATAATTAAACTAATTAATTGTATTAACTGAACTAAACCCTAAAACTTAAAACTTAAAAATCCCCAATTTAGAACTTGTAGTTAACACATTGTCTGCCTCCTTCGCCATAGCATCTCCTTTATTTGCTCTAACCATACACCGACAAAGAATTGAGCAAGATTAAGAAGTACTAGTCAACAAATTTCATATCTTTAGAATTTTTACCTTTTAGGATTCAAAACAAAAGAATATCAAAACCTTAAAAAATAATATCATTTTAATTTGCATCATTAACAAGTACTTTCTTTTTATTTTTAAACCTAATAATAATAATGAAGTTTTATAAAGCTGCTAGCTTCCACCATAAAAATATTTCAATAAAAGCCCTATATAGGTATCATACCTTTTGTCCAAATCATGTTTGTTGATCATGAACAATTTGTCTATACAACACAAATATTTGTCACCATTATGACATATGTCAGTAACACGTACATTTAAAAGACAAGAGGATAAATATCAAAAAGTCAAAGGCATTATTAATTAGCAATGTTTCCCTCGTTTATACTTGACTACTAAAATTATTGTTGGGATGATTGTGTTAGTGACGATCTCCTTTTAATTGCTTAAACTTGCAACTATTATGAAGTAATATTAAAATGTCATTTGAATTGTAAACTCCTTAATTCAAATGGTAATTGGAACGTGCGTGGATCAACATTTTTTAAATTTTCTTTTAATGGCATGTCTAGATGCATCAACCTAGCAAATTGAAAATAAAATATTAAAAACACATTCACTAATTATTTCAACTAAGATAAATTAATACAAGCATATTCCTTACAATATTGCTTTGTTGACTCCATATAATGTTATCATCGACTCTGTTTACATTGGTTAACTATTTTTACAATGAAAACAATTTTTTCAGTCATTAAAGCCAATAATAATTGATAACTGAATAATCATGTACCTATTAAGATGCCTATGTGATAACTTGATTAAGATAATGATAAACATTAGTTATTACAAGTTTCATAGGCCGTATTCATATAATTAAAGTAAGGTGTACACACTTGTGAAGAAGACTCAACATGTTGGGTTAAGCTCTCCTTATTGCATTTTCTGGAGTTATGATCAAAATTATCACATTTCAAGCATTTATGCACTTATCTTTTTAGGGACAATTTGCTTAGATTTTTTAATTTCTTTGGCTTATTTTATTACCTCCTTCCTACAATTTTGGGTCTATAGGCATAACTCTTTTAGCTAGCGGATGTCATTTCAATATTAGTAGAAGGTTAGAATATTTAACCTCTTATAGTTTGTAACATGTGTTCAGACAAACTTATGAATCGACCCTTTCTATAATATGAATAGACAGATATCTCAACCCTTTCTTTTAAATGATGGGTTGCACTAATTGCATGTTTGCATGGGTATCCATATATGTCATATGCTAGATAACTACATGTTTTTTGTCTACCAATCCTAATAGTATGTGTTTCCATCACCTTTTGAAACTTCATAAGCACCATCTCTATTCCAGACAGTTCTCCATTATATTGCTTCTTTTTTGTTCATTGCTTCTTTTTTGTTCTTCTCCAATCTCTTTATTATATTTGGTGCAAAATCTAACTTAAATCCGACAACAAATGTCTCCTATCTGTATGACTCTTCATCACCATTATTCTAATTATGTCAAGTATACTAATCATTAGCCTGTCCCTAGCTGGTAAGATCCACCCATTGAAAGTTTTATTCATATTGTTGTCAACTATTGGACATTTGGATTCAAAGGCTTGGTAACAATTTGTGTTGGCCCCCGTTTTTGAAAACCAACATTCTCTCTGATACCAAACATGTTGAGCTCAGGTCTTGTTCCCTATCCCGAGGCGACCGCTTGGGGCCTTCGGGTAAGGATCACGAGAATAGAAAGTCGAAAGCATTCGAATTCAAAAGGTTGGCAACATGGAAAGTGGTGGGTTCGTCGCGGCAACAAAATGTTCGCCGCGACGAATGCCTCGCGATAGATGTTCACTACAGCAAAGGTCAGGCCTCGCCGCGACAAAGTCACAAAATTCAACAAAAATATACCCTCCTATAAAGGTTCACCGCAACGAACTCTAAGCCTCGCCACAACGAAACCTTTCAAAAAAAAACCCAGAAACCCAACATTCAAACATTCTAAACAAACATATACATTCAAAACTAACCATCCAAACTTAACCGCAAGCTAAACATACTCATACACAAAAGAAACTTCAATTCTTCATGTCATTACAATTCCAAAGAGTTTGAACAAACTTTACTTACATAACATCATACATATCAAAGCTTAGTACAAATACAAAATGATGCTCAATGATGATATGCCTATAAAGTTATTTGATAAGTCACTAACTTAGTACAATGTCTCTGACAATCGTGGAGTTTTTGATGCCTTGCAAGGATCAACTGTCGTCTTGTTCCGCACATGAAGAGGGAAAAAATGGATTGAGTTATACAACTTAGTGGCTAATATATTTATAGCCATCAGTAATTTGCCACAAATTCAAGCATATGCATATATATATGTATCAAACAATTTGGCATTCTCAATTTAGCTCAAAAACTTATAATTAAGCAAGTCATCACATAACTCATAACATAGACTTTAACCATTATGCATAGCACGTAAATACATCATACTTGACAATTTAATAATGCAATGCACAAATAAATGACTTAAGGGTTCCATGGAAATAGAATGGAGAAACCAAAGTTTACACCATGAATAGAATGAGTCCATTTTCAGAGCTCATATGCCACAAGCGGGCAGCCGGGAGAAGGCTCTTATCAACGTGCACATGACGAACAGAATGATTCCACTCTTGCCCAAATAGAAGAACATAATCATTTTATCATATGCTCATAATTTTATGCTTTTCTATCTTTTCATTCATGCAAAATGCCACGACATATTTCAATGGCATAACTTTATCAAAATTCATAAATCACAATGCATTTTTAACAATTACATAATTCACTATTAAGCAAGTTACACATACACACACATAGGCAAGAATTTGCCCAATCACACAATAACTAAAAAATATATTACCCACCTAATTTCACTTGAATTCCAAGTTCAATATTGTCTTTCCTCTTACTCTTAGATTGGGTTTGCTTGGTTTCGTATAACAAACCAAGTTCTCATTCAAACAACATTCAAAGGAAATTCATAAGGCTTCAATAATCAAAAGTGCTAAAATTGAATTATAACCCTTTCAAAATCTAGATTTTTGGGTCAGTTTTCCATGATCGCTATGATCAGGTAAATGAAGAAATTCGATAACACTTCCTTCTAGAAATTTTTTTTCTGTTGTCTTAAGTTTCTAATGACACTAAACTCATTCAATTTGGTTCAGAAATATGGAAGTTATACCCCAAACATATTGGGACTGTCCTTATGCTGAAACAATATTCTATACTCAATTTCCATCCACAAATTGAGATCCTTAGAGACTTAATTAAAACTTTATTTCTTCATACAAATTGTATCCATATGTCTCTAGTTTACTCTAAATTAAAAATCACTCTATTTGGATAACTATATCAAAGGTTATCATCAAAATATCAAAGCATATTTGTGTAGGAAAAATCGAGTTCGCTGTGACGAACTTGTCCCAAAACCCATCCGGAAGACATATTTTGCTACATTTTTTCATCTTTTCACTTCCCCCATTTCAAACATAACCAATATTAACCTAACCCATCTCTTCTACTTCATTTCAACCCTAATGTCACTTACAAACCAATTCATGTTCTATCTTTGATCATTAACCCAAAAATGTAAAACATTAACTCATACCATTCATCAACAACTTCCTACCCACATTCAACATTGTTTTTCACTTCTAACCATCACTAAATATGCTTCATCTAACAATGAAGAAGAGGTAATGTTTATACTTACTTGTTTTAGCTTCAAATCTTCAAGTTCTTCAAGATCTCCAAAAACCCTAATTTTCTTCCTTCTTTTCTCTCCTTCTCTTCTTCTCTTCTTTATTTTCTCTCTCTTTTTCTCTCATTCATGTGTTTGCTTCTTCAAATGCAAGTCTACTATTTTCCTTTTCCCATTCTACCCTTCCTTTAATGCCTTATAACTTTTAGACTTAAGTGATCTACCAAGATTGGCCCTTATACATTCTTACTTCTTCAATTTAACTTACACCATACTATACTCTAAATTTCCCCATTTAATACTTCTAAATTATTCTTATGCTAGAAAGATCATGGACTCCATTCTAAGAGAATAAAATAAAGCAAAATAATTAAATAATTAAATAAAAAATTTTGGGGTTTAACATTTCTCCCCCTTTAAAGAATTTCATCCTCGAAATTCTTACCTAAGTCCATAAAGAGGTGTAGATACTTCTCCTTCATTGCTTCCAAAGGCTCCCATGTTGTCTCCTTTATCGAGTGGTTTTTCTATAAGACTTTGACTAGCTTCACCACCTTATTTCTCAAAACCTTTTCCTTCAAGTCCAAAATCTTCATTGGTTGCTCCTCGTAGGTCAAATCCTCCCTTAATTGAACCTCTGAAGGTTGAACTATATGCGAAGGATCGGATCGATATCTTCTCAACATCGATACATGGAAAACATTATGAATCTTAGACAATTTTGGTGGCAAAGCTAACTTATAGCCTAAAGGCTCGATCTTTTCATTGATCTCATAAGGGTCTATATATCTCGGACTAAACTTGCCTTTCTTACTAAACCTCAAAACCCCTTTCCATGGAGAAGCTCTAAGAAACACTTTGTCTCCAACTTCAAATTCCATCTCTTTTCTATGTGCATCTGCATAGCTCTTCATTCTATCCTGAGCTGCTTTAATTCTTTGTTTCACCAATTTAATCTTATCAACTGTGTCTTGCACCAACTCAGGCCCTAAAAGCCTCCTTTCACCTTCCTCATCCTAAAAAATAGGAGTTTTACACCTCCTACCATACAAAGCTTCATAAGGTGCCATCTGAATTCTCGAGTGATAGGAATTATTGTAAGCAAATTAGATTAACGGCAAATGATCATCCTATGAGCCTTTGAAATCCATGACACAAGCTCTTAACATTGCCTTCAAAGTCTGTATTGTCCTCTCTGATTGTCCATTAGTCTGTGGATGAAAAGTTGTATTAAAGTGCAACTTAGTTCCCAAAGCCTCTTATAAGCTTTCCCAGAACCTGGAGGTGAACCTGGGATCTCTATCCGAAACTATAGAGCTTGGAATCCTATGTAGTCTGATTATTTCATCCACATATTTCTTGGCCAAAGTATTCAAAGAATCTATCTGCTTAATTGGCAAGAAATGTGCTGACTTGGTTAGCCTATCCACAATCACCCATATTGCATCATGTTTCCTATTGGTTCTTGGCAATCCCATCAAGAAATCCATCATAATCTTTTCTCACTTCCATTCCAGAATAGGCAAAGGTTTAAGTTTGCCTTAAGATGCCTGGTGTTTAGCCTTGACTTGCTGACACACTAAGCATCTCTTAGTATGTTCTACAATATCCTTCTTCATTCCTTTCCACCAAAAATGTTCTTTCAAATCTCTATACATTCTCGTACTCCCCGGGTGCATTGTATAGGGAGTATTGTGCGCCTCATCTAGAATTTTTTCGTTCAACTCCAATATGTTCGGGACACACAATCTATTACCTACCGCCATCAATCCATCTTCCCTTACCTCTATTTCATAAGGTTTTCCATTCTTAATCTCCTCTCTGAGTCTACTCAAATGCTCATCTTGTTCCTGTAATTCCTTAATCTTTTCATTCAACACTGGTCTTACTCTAAAGTTAGCTAATATACACCCAAATTCGTTTTGCTTTAATGTCACTCTAAGTTTGGCTAATTCCTTTAACAAAGGAACATACACTATCTCTATATATGCTATAGTCGATTTCCTACTCAATGATTTCCTACTCAATGCATCTGCTACTACATTAGCTTTCCCCGGGTGGTAGTCTATCATCAAATCATAATCTTTCAGTAATTCTAATCATCTTCTCTGTCTCAAATTCAACTCTTT
>JANSVB020000013.1:1125727-1149592 GCA_025504935.2 Erythroxylum haughtii
CAACCATTCAGTGACCGGCCCTCTGACAGAGAGTTACAGACCGTGGGTTCAAATGCAGCGCCGACCCCGTCGTTAACCTAACCGAGCAACAACTCTTAAAAGTGACAGGCAGAACCTACCTTCACACGAGGAGTTGAGGGGCTCGAGGTTCAACCTTCTGACAGAGATGATGCCGCAGGACTAGGATAACGGACACTTGCCTATAGGGGGAGACAATGTACACGAAGCTTTAGCGTCCCCTCAACCGAACTCCCATCAACAAATGGGGCCAAAGACCTATATGTGTCCTAATTATACAGCGGCCACAGGAAAGGCCACTCGTGGACCAGACTCTTCGACGTCCAAAGTTAAAATGCCTCTGAAGCCCACTTCTCGTCCAAGCACCAACAGAACCTAAGGGACAGCCCACGCTTTCGACCCATCTTCCGCAATGTCGTCGTCCAGGCCATGTCACCAACTCCCTAATCATGCGACGTCGTCATCTAAGGCCGCAGAAAATATTCCCATAGGTAATCATGCGACGTCATCGTCTAAGGCCGCAGAAGATGTTCCCACAGCTATTGCAATGACGTCGCTGAATCACACCCCATCTGCCTCAACCATCCACACCGCAATCTCTATCTCCTCACATGCAGCTATTAGTATTAATGATCCCTCCTTAACTGAAGCCATGCAAGAGGATGTGAGCTGCCACGCAACTGGAAAACTTAATCAAGACGTAAGTAGGACCACATCCATGCCATCGTCCTCATATCCTAATTTACTTCCTCCTGGTCATCCACCAGAATTTGATGATGACATGAGTCCCGAAAGCGAGACCCTTATTGTCCCAGACTCTCAAGCAACAGATAATCAAATGGACTACACGTCTGACCCCTCGAGGGCAATAGACATCCCCCCAGTAAACACTTAAGACTCATAGTGTTTACTTTGATTTTAATTATCATTCATGTCTATATTCATTTGGAATTGCCAAAGGGCTGGAGGGAAATCCTTTAAGTCGATCCTAAAAAATTATCTCAAGATTCATAATCCAATTCTCACAGTTCTAGTCAAACCTCGAATCAGTGGTGATCGAGCAAGGAGGGTTATTCGGATCTTAGGCTTTGAGCAATCGTTCAGGGTAGAGGCTTCAAGGTTTTTCGGAGGTATTTAGTTATTATCGAAAGTCAATATCATGGCCCGGATTCTATTAGCTCACTGGCAATTCGTTTATACTAATATTGAATGGGACCATATAATTTTGACTTTACAGCTATTTACGCTAGCCCGAATCACTCCCTCCAGCACTTTTTGTGGGCTTATCTCCGAAAAATTGCTTGAATCACTTCTAAACCTTAGATTGTTGGGGGGTGCGATTTTAATGCTAAACTTGACAGCAATGATAAGAGAGGGGGCTCCAGACTTCTGCCAGTAGTCAACACTCACTTCCGTGAATGTGTTCATCATTGTCATCTTCATGATCTAGGTTATTCTGGTCCCAAATTCACCTGGAAAAGAGGAAAAATACTAGCTAGATTAGATCGAGTTCTCTGTTTAACCTCCTAGCATTCCACCTTCAAGCACACTTCGGTTCAGCATCTCCCTTTCCTCAAATCTGATCATCGACCACTTCTGGTGAACCTTCACAACAATATCAAGTTACATCGTATCACGAAACCTTTCCGATTTCAAACAGCCTAGCTGATACATGAAGATTTTGATAAAATTATAGAACAGAAGTGGCAACCGAGTACCAATGATATTAGTGGTGCTTTATCCAATCTCTCACATTCCTTACAGGAATGGAATTCTAACACCTTCGGGAATATCTTTCATCGAGAAAAGAGGCTTCTGGCTCGTCTACAAGGAATCCAAAAATCTCTGGAAACTCAAGACTCGCATTCCCTTCGAGATCTCGAGGATCATCTCAGAATGGAGCTGGAACAAGTTCTATACCAAGAAGAACTTTTCTGGCACCAACGTTCAAGATGTCAATGGATAAGTCATGGAGAACAGAATACAAAGTATTATCAAACCATCACCACGGACCGTCAGCGGAAATCACAAACTACTACTCTCAAAGACGAGCAGGGAATCATGAGATCAAACACGGCGAGCATTTTACGGATAGCTCAGACTTTTCTCAAACATATTTACAAGCAAGACAGTTCGGCCCCTAGAACTTCCCAACTTCCTGGCACGTTCCCTCCTCTATCCCCCTAGGCTACTATAGAATTGCAACAACCACCCAGGCCAGAGGAAATCAAGAATGCTTTCTTCGATATGGCTCTGAACAAGGCGCCAGGATTGGATGGTTTTACTGCCATCTTCTATCAATCGCAATGGCACACTGTTGGCCAGTCCCTGACTTTGTTTATACAACAAATTTTTCGACATGAAGTCTGGGACACTGAACTCAATAGTACCATTATGGTGCTCATTCCTAAGATCCTCATGCCTATGTCGATATCCCAATTTAGACCTATAGCACTGTGTTCCGTGCTTTACAAATCCATAACCAAGATCATTGTGTCCCGACTCAAACCTCATTTAGATGAACTGGTTGCGCCGACCTAATGCAGATTTGTCGCCATGAGTCAAATTACAGACAATATCATCATCATTCAAAAAGTGCTCGACACTATGAAAAGAAAATCCGGAAAAAAAAAGGTATCATTGCAATAAAGGTAGACTTAGAGAAAGCCTATGATTGACTTTCCTGGGATTTTATCATAAATACTCTTTTCAAGATTGGTATTCCTGACTCTTTGACTAATTTGATCATGAAGGGTCTCTCCTCGGTTTATATGCAAGTGAACTGGAATGGAGAGCTTAGTGACTCTTTCTATCCCACCAGGGGTATTCGATAGGGTGACCCACTATCACCTTACCTTTTCGTTCTTTGCATGGCAAGACTGGGTCACTTAATTAACGATTCTATCTTTAACGGAAGATGGAAACCGATTAGATCAAGTAGAGGCAGACCTCCCCTATCTCACTTATTCTTTGTCGACGATCTCATTCTGTTTGCGAAAGCCTCCCTAGATTAGATACAAGAAATACAGGATACGTTAAACACCTTCTGCACTGCTTTTAGTCAACGGGTCAGTCATGACAAGTCTCGATGCTTTTACTCTAGGAATATTCCTAACACACTGGCTCATTCTCTCAGCGAGGCACTGGGATTCAGACCGAAAAATAATCTAGGTCGTTACTTCGACGTGCCCCTTTTACACTAGCAGGTTAATAAAAGAACCTACCAGCATATTCTGGACAAGGTTCAACACCGTCTCTCGGAGTGGTCAGCTAACCTTTTATTGCTCGCAGCCAGAATCACACTGACTCAGTCTGTCATTGCAGCTACCAATTTACACGATGCAGACGATCCGCCTACCACGTCAATTATGTGATGACCTAGAGAAAATCATACGTCAATTCCTGTGGGGCACGACACCAGATAAAAAGAAAATTAGCTTGGTCAATTGGGACACAGTGTGCCTGCCAAAGGAGATAGGGGGTCTTGGGATTCGCAAAATCAGGGAAACCAATGAGGCATTACTTGCTAAACTCAACTAGTCGATGGTTTCTGAACCAAAAGCTTTATGGGTTCAAGTGCTATCCGCTAAGTATAAATTTGATGCTAACAATTTCCCCCTTTTATTTGATGTTATAGGTGGATCGATGATTTGGATGAGTATCAAAGCGACTTGGCATCACGTTCTGCAAGGAATGAAATGGATGATAAGGCACGGCTCCCGAACGAGATTCTGGCTCAATCCATGGGTCGATGACTGGGATCCTCTTTTAACTCATGCGGTGGCCCTGATCCCTCTAGGAATTATTGATCACCGGGTGCGTCATTTTACAGACACTACTAGTAACTGGAATTGGGCCACTTTTCAACACCTACTCCTTATGACGATCTGCTTGGCTATCGCAGGTATCCTTCCGTCGAAGCCGTTCCTAGGGCCAGATAAGCTTATTTGGGGCCGCACGGAGAACGGACATTTCACAACGGCGTCAGCTTACTCCATGATCTTGCACCACGAGGAAGCTATGACAAATGCATATTGGAGGACTATCTGGCAGTGGCAAGGTCCACAATGAATCCGAGCATTTCTTTGGCTCCTATTGCACGAAAAGCTTCTCACAAATCAGCAACGAGTCTACAGAAGTTTCACTTCGAATGCAACTTGTTACTATTGCCACCTCGAGGAATTCTCTCTTCATATAGTGCGGGACTGTCCCAAAGCCCACACCTTATGGAATAGGTTTCCCCCGCAAGTTATCACTGCAGAGTTCTTTTCCATGGATACCAAAGAGTGGCTCCTAAAGAACCTCCACACACGTCGATTGGTAGGGGGCTTCGACTGGGCTACTATCTTCGGCACAGTGTGTTGGTTTCTATGATCTTGGCGAAATAGGGCCCTCTTCGAGAATCACTTCTCCTAGCCGATTTCGCTAGAGCATTAGGTTATAGAATATGTACATCACATTCACATGGTGGCAGTTTGGCAACAAAGAATTCGGATAAGCAATTGCACTCGACAGGAACTACTCAGAGAATGGAGCAAACCTCCTCAAGGCTGGGTGAAATTAAATACGAATGGGGCCAATAAAAGCTCAAGCACTTCGGCCATAGCAGGTGGCCAACTGCGTGACAGTTCAGACGCTTAGTTGGGAGGATTCATGTAGAACATTGGCTGGTGTTCCCCTTTAACGGCTGAACTTTGGGGTGTGCTCTCAGACCTTAATCTGGCATGGTCCTTAGGGTACCGCCATATAGCCTTAGAAATGGAGTCGAGTACATTGTTCAATATGCTTTCTTCTCCGACGCGAGCTACATCCTTAAACCTCTTAATGTTGGGAATTCATGAATTGCTCTCCTATAACTGAGTCGTCGTAATTCGGCATATCTACCCGAAAGACAATTAAAGTGCGGACTGGCTTGTCAATTATGCAGAACAATTCTCATTAGGGATCATTACTTTCGAGCACCCACTAGGAGCTGCATACTTATCCTCTTAGAGGATGAATCGGGGGTCTGTCACCCGAGAGCTATCATGTAATTTGTAACACTTATCTTCCATATAAATAAATTTAAAAAAAAAGCTTTACATTGTAATTGATCACGACGTCTTTGTCTGCGGAATTCAATTTGTTAAATGATTCGTTCGGGAAGGATCCGTACTTAAGTGGTCTATGTCGTTATATCACAGGCGGGGAGGGAAAACTTTGCTTTGGTCTCAACATAATACGTCCCATGCCAGGCACCACCACCACAATTAATGACTTCTTTAAGCAGTTATACCATACTATAGAGAACGGGAATCAGCTGCGAGCAACTAAAGTAAAAGCTTTTGGTTTTCCAGACAGAATAACGGGGCGAGGAGACAAGTTTTCGTGTATATTAATAATACTTATCAAATGTAAGAACCCTCCAATCTTCTAGGAGGCTGAGCTATTGGGTTCCACTCGAAATAACTCACGAGAAGGCTGAGGAGAATAATAACAGGGAGACAAGCCATGAAAAGTAGAGATTCCATAAAATTGGCAATGAGCCTTTTATTGTTTCAATAAAATTTGTGAAACCACATTTTGTACACAGATATAATCAGAACATACCAAGTTGGATGCTTCTGATAAATTTCTACACTGCTTACATAATCAAATTTCCCTTCCTATCTTGGCCTAATATGTCAAACAGGATAAGGCTGTTTCATTAAAACCAGATAGAAAGGCAGCAACTGTCATGTTGATTTCTTCTTCAGCTAACAGAAGTACAAATTGACTGCTGATTGTACAACCCAGGTACTCCATTTGGGAAATGCTGCCTATTTCTTCTCCGCTTTGTCACAACTATGAATCCATCAGCATCTCCATTCTTCTTTCTATTTACACTTGGTTTCAGCTGGTCATGATCGTTGGACTGGCTGGCAAAGTTTGTCTTCCCTTCATTCCCATGGAATATTTTTATTATTGCCCTATCATTTGCAATCTCATCAGAAGCATTCTCTAAAGGATCAAACTTCTTCTCACATGATAAGGACTCATCTCCAGAATCAACTTTATTCTGGACTGATTTCACAATGAAGCTGAGCAGAATCTGCCTTGCAAGTTCGTCCTTGTCAGACTGTGTACTGCTTTTCTCTGCAGAACTATAGCTCACGTCATTGTTGGATTCCTTATAAACTTTTCCTTCTTCAACCTTGCTTGTCTCAAGCAAAGGCTTTGCCTCTGGTGGAACAACAGTATCTTCACTTACAGAATGCATTTGACTAGCTCTCCTCGGAACATATTCAGATGCATTTGGGTTCATGCTTCTGGGAGGTACTGTCACAGAGGATTGTTCTTTCAAGAAACTCTGTTTCATTCGGTAAGCTTGATTGGCTCTATAGCACAGAGGTGATCTAGGTCCACAGGGAACTCTAGCAGCAATAGTAGGTGCCACTGATGCTGCAAGCATACCTTGACCAACATTTACATCATAAATATTTGGCACGGCAACCAAGTTTGGTGGGTGACCAATGGGAAGAGCTCCTGGTTTAAATGGTTTGGCAGCAGCTGAAAGCTTGCGTCCATTAGTTTCCATCGGCTTTTCCTGGTCAGAAGGGGTCTCTTCAAGCTTAAGGCCAGATATTTCTGATTCAGGTCCATTCTTCACTTTATCATCACCTGATATATTGCCAACAACATAATTAGCAGTTTCCTCCTTTGATGTTTCAGCTGGAATGCTGGATAACTGGGTCTTGAGTTTATTCACACTTGACTCTTCTACTGTCTCCGCAGATGGCTTTAAAACTGAACCTGGCAGAGCAACGGCTACTTCTTTGTAAGATAGAGATTTAGATGCAACAGCAGCGAGATTAGATGAAACTTTAGATTCACAAACTTTTGTTGGCAGTTTTGTTGAACCTTCCAAAACATTCTTAGTTTGTTTTTGTTTCATCAACTCAGTTTTGGAGATCCCATTAGGTGTTTTCTTGGGAGGAGAAATCACATCGTGCCTGCAACTGCTTCCTTTGATACCACTTGTTTTTAGCTTCGTCAAAGCTGGTCTCCTGATACCAGATTTCCTTCCAGTAGTATTACTCGATCTTCCTCTTGGATTGGCCTCTTGCCAGCCTTCATCTGAAGTTGTCTCTTCAACCTCTTCACTTGAAACTGTTGATCTGTATATAGTAACATCATCACTTTCTTCTTCTACATCAGGACCATCACCATGAACCAAGCCCACATTTACATTGCCAGCATAGTCATCTACTATGGTTGTTACACTCCGTATGTCATTATGGGTCATCAGATCTTCAGTTATTACCTGTTGATTGGCTTGACTAGTTTTATCATTAACCTGCAGTATCTGGCAATTTTTAATCAGGGAACATTAGAATCACATTTGGTTGTCCCTAAGTTGTGGAATGCAAACCAAAATTGGCGTGCTGTGAAATTGTAATACCTTCTTTGAATACATTCTTAGTAAATCCGTTAATCTTTTTAAGAAGAACAACGACAAACACAAAAGAAATAAACATGTTTTCCAATTGCATAACCTGGATAAGTTCTATCTTCCAATTTTCCATATCTAGTAAATTCTCTACTATAATAAACAATTCTATTTAGTAAATTACTTTGAAAAGTTCTCCAACTTTAGACTCCACCAAGGCACGGTTTTAAGCTGATTCCATATTGATGCCAAAAAGTTCAGTTTTCCTTTTCTCTATTTTGTTTTGATCTTGTATAAAGGGCAAGGAAAAGTCAAATTATCAAGATTCTGTTGCTTTATCACATGGTGAATTAGTTGTATCCAGTTACAAAGCTGAGTTTTAAATTGCCCATAGTGACTAGTAAAATCATATTAATGCAACAAGCAAGTTGAACAGTTGATACCTTTGGGCGGCGTTGTTTCCTATGTGCATCACCTCCTCTACAATCTTGACCTGGACTAATATAATCCAGTAGATCTGATACACTGCAATAGAGATCACAAGCTTTGGTACTCCCGGACATATTTGCACATCCAAATACAAGTGATTTGAAGAATACCATATCAGTACCTAAGATGACCTTTGCTTGCAATGGATGCATCTGGTTTAGGAGTTCCATTTCTTGCAGCTTCTTGCTGTTCAAGAACTTTGGATTCAAAATATTCAAGCCATGCAGCAGCATCCTGCTCAAAGAACGCAGCCCCGCGCCCACATTATGCATAAAGAATCCAAAGGAAAACCAAATATTATGTAAAGCATTAACTACATTATCCATGGCCTACTGGATGGGGAATAGATATGCTCCCAGGCTTTGCGCCCTAGCATTCTGACATATCTCCAATTTATGGTAACAAGCAAGCAACGTAACATGGTCCAAGAGTGAAATTTCTGATTACCTGAGTACGCAGGTCCTCTGTTCCAAGTTTTGCTTGAAGTATTTTGAGGGTAGTTTGCTCATGTTGAACACTCAAGGAATATGCTTCCATTAGTGAAAGAGCTATGGCTATGGCATGGTAGCTTGCTGCTGTCTGCAAGTGAAAAAAAAAGAAAGAAGAAATTTGCATCAAGATTTTCTCAATCCCTTTTGTTTTTTCATATGAGCAAAAATATGGAAAATATTTGCTTAAAATGCTAAGCTTGTGTAATGAATGCGAGGGAGATAGAGAGACCTGTATGTGATCGGCCCCTAACAATTTCTGGTTGCATTTAAGAGCTTCATGAAGATATCTGAGAGCAATATGAACATTCCCTATACCCTCCTCCATCATTGCCACATTGATGTATGTAGCAGCAGTATTGGGATGGGACAATCCGCAAGTAAAATGGAGAAGGAACAAGGCACGGTTTACATACCTGCCAATATTTATTTATCATTGATTAGAGAGCCAATATAGCACAAAGAACCAAAAAAACTTAAATTGAAAAGGACGTGATAAAGGAAACAATTGAATCAGACACGACTATAATTGCATCAAAAAGATACAACAAATAACTACAGAAGGTGGGAAACAATTCAAACTTAAGAGACTGAATTGCTAGAAATCCAGCTTCATTGAAAATAGCTGGCAGATTGTATAAATAAATTAAGATCATAGGTCAAATTTCCATGACTTCCTACATGATCCCTCTTGATCCAGCACAATAGAGATTGAATGGCACATAGACGGACGGTAAATATATGATAAGCTCAACAAAGGACCGGCCTAGTGACTTACTTCAGAGCTAGCTCAATGTGTTGGAGACGGTAGTAAAACACAGATAGATCCCCATAGGCTTTCATTGTATCAGGATGATCAAGCCCAAGTTCCCTCTCATTGATATCCAAAGCCTTCTGCTGATAGATAGTTGCCTGAAATGGAGACTAATATTTAGTGAATTCACCGACATATCTGCATTCAATTAGTCAGCACAACCTTTCTTGTATCAAGTAATCCAATAGTTTTATACATGTCAAGGGACTGAACTCATGTTGTTTGTTTGTTCCGAATAGCTTCTATGCTTGAATATCCAAATCTGATATATCTCTAAGCATCTGTTTGACACTCCACTAACCTGTGAGTTTCCTACTCTTGAATAACCATTTAAAGGAATAATGTCCTTGTTTAATTTAAATTACACATTCTACAGATCCAATTTCATATGTATCTTTGTCTGAAGACGGATGTTATTTTTACACACAAATGCGAGCAAAACATATCAAATACATAAATCAATCTTTTATATAGCTGATAAGTCGGTTTACCTGATTAAAATCTCCAGTGTGGTAAAGAACTACAGCTAGAAGACTATAAGCACCTGCTGTAGTTCGGTGATAGGGGCCACAAACAGCTATCATTTTTGCTAGTGCCTTCAGTACAATCAGAAGACAATATAAGACTAGAAGAAACTCTCTTGGGATATAGATAACTCATGTAGCATTTGAATGATATTGGAAGGGTTAACACCTTGGTTCCATAGTTAACAGCATCCTCTAGTTTTCCTTTATCAAGAGCAATCTTGGACGACTCTAATAAGGTTCGACCATCTGCTGATGAGCATACTACATGCTGTGGAGCAAAGTGAAAATATGTACTTCACATTGACTTACTATTAGCTACCTACCTATAGCAGAAGAGGTTGATGTGAAAGAATTCGCACCTTGCACACTGGAACAAGGCTGATGATATCAGACTTCTTAAAAGGATTATGACAGTCCATGTCGTAATCTCTAGGTACCAACTCCAGCCCAACCTGCACAGTATTGTTTATTGATAATTATTCTTAGGATACATTAACCAGCCACGAATAATGAAAGTAAATTAAACAGAACAAGAAAGTACCTTATGGCAAAGTCCACGGAGAACTGAGAGCTTTCTTAAACATTGCAACTCATCATTAAATGTCCATCCAAACCTTCTAGTAAGAAAAGTTTGCAACCACTTCAACTTCAGACCATCATCTTTTACATACTCGTTATCTTCCACCAGTGCACATCCAAATAAGAAATTCAAGGATGATGCAATGGCAGAAGCTAAATCTGCTACATTGGGAACTGATGCAATAACTGCATTGAGTATGTGCTTAAAAGCTCGTGTAACCATCTCATGTATACAAAGTGATCTTATATGAGGAAGCTTCTCTGAAAGTTCAACCTGCAACAAGGAGAAAGAAATAGACGAAAGAAAAAGTGATGCACTTAACAACTTTCAGAGACAGAAGTCCACAAACACAGATGCATATTCAGAGCAACAGATAGAGAGGAGAAGGATGATACGGGGAGAAATTACTTACCACGCGACCCAAAGAACGCATCTGTAGTCCCCGTAAATGCATGAAGTCAGTCATTGTGCAGCCATCAACCGGGGAAAGCTCGAGTGAGCCAAAGTCTTTTACCTAATGTAAGAGAGATAGCATAAGTTATAAATCTGATAGTACATGATTTTATTGGCAGAAGTACTCGACATAGATACTAGTTACCAGTTTTGGCAAAGCAATTTCATCATAATACTTATGTGCCATATGGATAAGTTCATCAATCGACTGCTCCAAGAGGTAAAACAACACAGTTAGAGAAAAAGGTGACACAGAGTATCCTACCAAAAAAAAAACGAAATCAACAACCGTAGAATCAAATGAATAAAAAAATGTTCGTTTCAGAAACCTTTATGTGAAGATCCGTTCCTGTTTCTTTCAGCCGCAAGTATGCGTCTTCAGAAATTAGATTCTTCAATTCGTCCCCACAGCTGGTTTCTTCAGAGCCAATATGTCCCCCATCAGTTCCCATGCTTTCATTGCCAAGAATAGTTTCATTGTCCTTGTCATCATGTGAATAACTTCCTTTAGGTTTCTTGCCTCGCTTCTTCAAATATTTAAATTCCTTTCCCAGACCTTTTACAGCGTGTTCAGTATCACTTTCACCTTCAAAGCTTTTAGAGCTTGAATCTGTTTGAGTTTCTCCCTTTTGCAGATGTTGCAACCAACATGAACCAAGTTCCCACCTAACTGACCTTTCTGAAGAAGAGGGACTCTCCTCTAATTTCGTCAAACTATCTTGAGTAACTTGTCGAACAAGAAGCCTAGATTCTTCAAGATCATCCAAATTAGAGATAGATGACTGAACCCCAGATGATTCAGTATCATAAGAATTATGAAGCAGAACCCTCAAGCTGCATTGAGATTTGAACCTTCTAAGTCAATAGCAAATATGGAAAGATTGAATTTAACCGTAATGTTTTCTTGAAATTTTCATTTTATAAAGGATTTAAAGCTTTTACCCATCATTGTAAACCATTTTAAAGTTTTCCCCTTGAAAAATTATCTTAAAACTAGGTACGAGACAGAATATGGAGAGCTAGTCTTAAAAAACTCTCCCTTCCACGTAACACCATAAGAAGGATCCAATTGACAGAAGCAGACATATCCAGTGCTCTGACGAGACAAAATGTTGAAATAAACTCTGACACAGAATGCAACGTATAAAACAAGCCAGATCTATCTTACAAATTACAGTAGCATCTTTCATTTAGAATTTTCCCATATCAATTAAAACACAATTGGCAGTCAGATCTTCCTGTTAATTGCTAGTCATAGTCTCCTAGTATGCTAGTGCTGTCTTCTGTGGCCCAATTGAATCTTTCTGACAGGAAAAGAGTGAGATTATAGATTAGACCTGTTAATGTTAAGAGCATTAGCTCCTCCATCCGGTTGATCATCAATTTTAATATCTTCTGTATCACCCTTCATCTTCTTCAAGTTGCCAACAACTTTCACTGTCCCAGTATATCCACAGTGTCTTACAATGACAACACCCAATGATGCAGTATCCTGTGAAAAGTTTGCAGTACTGTTCAGCACTTTGGTTGAAAGAACTATGCAAATAATGTGCAACTAGCTACATGTTCAATGAAGTCAAGAGCAAAGCTATTACATTGGGTAATCTTCATGCTGTCATGCAAGTTACTGAAAGTAGGGTTCAGAGAACAATACAATCTAGATAGCATTCGTGATGCAAATATGAACGACTCTATCAGTGCTTCTCTAACCTTTATTCCCTTTTCAACATAAAAACTGCACTTGAGTTAAACAGGTTACATATTGAAATTATATGTGTTCATCATCTCCAGAAGTACATAATTTTCAGCTGCAAAACAGTCCTCACTGCATATTAGAAGGGAGGTTGAGGAGGAAAGGGAAAGGTAGGATTGCTTATGGTTTGGACCACCTAGGGTATAAAGGAAAATTATCCATAAAAGGAAACTATCTAACATCGATGAACGTAATGCATCCAAGTACTGTTATTTACTACTAATAGACACACAACCTTTGCCCGTACTGAAGAGCTTTCTGTCCTATATGCATCTGAAACTGACTAGGTACTTGAATATTGGACAAAGAGACATAAAAACGCACTTACATGAACAATAACACTTTCATCTGCTGTTATTCCTTTAAGCAAGTTCCGTTTAACGACTTCCTTATCAGTGGCACCAGATAACACACGGCCATCAACTTTTACCTCAGACTTTGAATTGACGTTAGTATCATCACGTTTGACAACAATGGACAGGTCGCCTACATGTTCCTCAAATAAAATTGAATCCGAAGAACAGTTTACTGCATGTGTGGGAGAATTAATGAGGCGCTGGATAATTCCTACAGCTTTAAAAATGGAGACATCAACAAATTGACTATGAAGCAAAAACGCCTTCCGGTCGCGAATCACTCTGTCTTCCTCTGTCTTGCATGGTAGGCTAGCCAATATTTCAAAATAAGTAGCCCATGGTCGAAAATCATATTCACCATCTCTTCCTTGCCCTCCACCATTACCACCCCAACTTTCATCTTCTGACGGTAGTGATGGGAATTTGGATGGAGAATCACCAACAGATGGAGGAACGAGCCACGTATTTGTACGAAATCCATAGGGAAGATTACCAAACTGGAAACAGAAATAAATGTGAGCTCACATAATTCACCTCAAAAGAAAATCTATAAATTTAAGGTTTTGTTTTTGGCAACATTCGGTACAATAATAAAATATATTTATCACCTTGTTGTGCTCCACAAAAGCTTTCATAAGTAAATCATATGCCTGCATCAACACAACACCCATGTCAATAACTCCAAACTCCATTACAACAATGCAAATGACTGGAACACAAAGTACCCACATTAGCAAAAGCCCGGCTAAGATTTTGCAGAAGATCCACCAACGAATGGCTCTGCGAAAACTGCTTTCCCACTGCATAAAAGCCCTTTACTGATGCAGCCACATTTATTTGCTTCCCGTTGCAGATTTTGATCTGTAACATCAAGTACATTGCAGCTTCATTGAACTCCATTCGCAATGAGTGAGAACTCAATGAAAAAAGACAACTTTACATCATATATAAGCTCAAAACTTACATACATGAAAAAGCAAAAGATAAACAATTACGAACCTGAATCTCAAAGTAGTCGCCTTCACGCCTCGGCTGCCCATCCTTAGGATCACATCTCCTCAAATCTACATCACGAAATTTGCCTTTAAAATATTAAGTAAATATTAAAAAAATAACGCAAGTAATTCACATGAGCTACGAGATACATATTACGAAAGTGAAAAGCTTAAAGGCGCTAATCGATCACATAACTGTTTTTTTTTTACCTCGAAAAACCAAAATGTACATTTTCCAACGCATTCTCAGCAGCCAAACAACAAAGACAAAAAATTTTGAGGACGAGATAGTAAGATACTTACGGACGATTGGAGGAGTAAGGTGAGAGAAGGAGAAGAAGTCGTAGAATTCGGAGAGCTTTGGAGTTTGATGAATCGCCACCATGTCTAAACTCTCCGATGAACCCGAAGCCGTCGAAAGCGGCGCCACTCCGTCATTCGTCGTTGTAGGAGATGACGGAGTGCGGGGCCCATTGCTGACTGAAGTTGTCGGAGAGTTCGGTTGAGGCTTACCGTTGGGATTACTCTTTCTGACGGAAGGCGACGTAGACTGTCGGTTGGAGAACCTGGTGGTGCAGGCGACGATGTCGAGTAGCCTCCGCACGTGAGCGATGGCTTGGGACTCGTCGACGTAGTCCTCTGCGCAAGGGGAGTGGCAGAGTTGTGAATAACTAGGAAATATTGGGTATTTTTGAAAAGTTAGGTGGAATTATTTTATTTGAAATTAAAAGGTTTTATAGTTATTTAGCAGTTTACATAAATCAATTGAATTCTGTATAACAAAGGAGGAGTTATTTAATATAAACCCCAAAATCCACCTAATCCTATTCCTATTAAAATGGAATAATTAAATTAGTTCTGCTTCGGCAGGACTTTTTCCTTTTAATTCTCTTTTTTTTTCACCAAATGTTCTAAAAGAATTCTAATTATAAAAAGACATTTTTAAATCACCTATACTTAAATTAATCCTTGCTAACTCCTTTATAGAAAAAAAAAAACTCTCGGAGTGGGAGTGGGACTAGTTATGTATGGAAAGTTAGTTGCAACGGCGGTGCATTGCTAGACTTATTCAAGACGGCTACAAAAGCACAGACATATATTGTTTGTACCTATCTGTCACAGCCAACGTTATTTTGAATGAAATAGTACTACTAATACTAATAGCTGCTAAGCTTCACGTGTCATACACGTTCCTATGCTCCCCACAAGTAATGCATTTCATAGGTTGGTAGTTAGCCTTCATCAACTTGGAATGAAGAGCCGAATTCTACTTCAAACCAAACTCTGAAGCTAAGCCCATGGGGTTACTATGGCATACTCAGGAGCTTCAACGTCTTACGTTTTTTATTATCTCCATTCGCCAACCCAATTTTTTTTAATTATAATTCCCTAGCCAAAACCAGAAAGGAAAGTATCCTTTTGACAAAAATGATATATTATATTTAACGTCCACACCCACACATGGTGGCTGGCTGAGGCCTCACCAATCACCTACCTTCAACCATTCTGAGCAAACAAGGCTTCAGACTGACTATCTCCACTTTATCGCCCAACCTCCTGCCTTTTCCCTGATAAACCAAAGTATGTATATTTCTCAATCAATTTCTCATACTCATGCAATATTCGGTATCAGACGGCCAAAAAGAAACATGCTAGCTCCTGAAAATAATTAAAAACAACAGGCGGATAAATAAATGGAAGAATCACAGAATATTTACTTCATGCGATAAAGAATAGCTTGTGAGATGGCATGTCTCTACATTCACAGCCAAGAGCTTCTTCACATCAAGTATCCTGTCGGTGGATATACCCTTCAAAAACATTCCATTTCAACAAGTGAGCCAAATTTCTTCTATTTACTACTGCTTAAGGGTCTCCATTTTTATTTTTATTTTTATTTTTTTTGTTTCCTCTCAAATCCCAGGTTTGTATATCCTACCTTCAGTACGACTTGAGATTCATAAGGTGTGATGATAGTGATGTCAAGAACAGCGGGGACTACTGCACAGACAAGAAAATCAATGAGGGCATTAATACAAAACTTGATGAGAAAAATAATTTAAAGATGTATACTTGAAAAGCAAAAACAAAAGGATTTACCTTTCTCCTCTTTCCTTTTCTTCTCTGCCTTGGTTTTATTTGACTTGCCCTTGCTAGACCTTGGGGCCATTTCTTCTCTTGATTTACAAAAAAAAAAATCAAAAGCACGAAAAAGGTTACATATTTTTTGGAAACAAAAAGTTTCAGATACCCATTTCAGAAACCGATGATAAGAAAAGGTTATACAATAACGAAGAGTATTAGAAGCAGGAATGAGGAGTGAAAGAAGAATAAGAGCAAAAGAAAACAAAAAGGAGTGACTTCATAAGAGAGAGGGAAGAAGAAGAAGAAAATCTTATGAAAGTTTTGAGTCGAAAAGAAGATAAGATGAGGAGATAATAGTTGGGCTTACCCTCTCGTGGATTTGTAAGCAATCCTAGCCTCTCCTTGATGCTAAAAGCTCGATTCCCTTTCCAATCTTTACCATCTATTCCGAAAGATAGCTGGGACCTTATTATAAGACCATGCACTCCGACAGGACCAAGAAATTGTAGGGACAAGAAGGCGATTGCGTAGTGGTGACACCTGGCAATTTGTTATTGGATGCGTAGGTGGAGATTAGCAGTACATTGTTGGCTCTGGCCGAGCAATCACTTGTTTGTTGAGGCCTGAGGGTCTTTGGTTTTCCCTACTTGAGTGGTATTTTAGTGTTAGGATCTAATCAGAATCTGCTCTGTCTACAGT
Organism: Erythroxylum haughtii; assembly: GCA_025504935.2. NCBI lineage: Eukaryota > Viridiplantae > Streptophyta > Magnoliopsida > Malpighiales > Erythroxylaceae > Erythroxylum > Erythroxylum haughtii. Next base: position 1,142,393 of record JANSVB020000013.1, read on the forward strand.
TATAAATTGGTTTTTTCTATAAATTACTTGATGAATCATCTCTTTCGTCACATTTTAAACGGTGATTCGTGCTTGTACTCTTGTAATTTTAAACCAACAGCTCTTCCTTTCTTTCTTTGCTCAATTAACTGTTTAAATCGTATATTAATATATAAGATATACTTGAAAATTGATTCCTTCCCTTTGGAAAATACCAACCAAGAAGTTTTGAGTCTGTCGATGATTACATGACCAAACACAAATAGGAAAATATTCAATGAAAGATTGCAATTAATTATTTGTATTCTTTGCGTTCGATTTGCCTCCATTCACTAGGGTCTAGGGGCATGCATGCGATTTCTATTCATTCCTCCACAACAGCATCTCTTTATAATCTCAAATCTGAATGCTCTACCAGAACAAGTAGCTTCAAGAACTAGAAATTACATGGTTCGAGTATTTACGTTCTAATTAGTTTTGGTTAGTATGTATATGTTATCCTATGATAAAAGTTAATGTATTGTAAATTTATAGTCAAATAATGCAATTTAACGTATAAGATAACACGGGATATTCTAATTAATTAATTCTCTCTTTTTGTATTTGAAACGGTGACACGTGTAAAATTTGTTGGTCATCTAATCATTGACATGAGAGAAGAGAATTTGAGATTAGAACTTTGCCTCCTACAAAAAACTTGCTTAATTCATGCAAATATTAATTTTGATGTGGATAATTTAAAAGTGTCTTCTTATAATTGAGACCGTCTTAAGATGCTTCGTAGGCAAAAAAAAAAAATTAAATGATTTTACACGGTGGTAAGAGTTGTCAACTGCAAAAACATACTTGTTCCGTGCAATTTTTTTTTCTTGGCGGCCCTTGACTACTAACTTATTTTACATACCCTAGCCATGGAATTCAACAAGTGCATGAATCACGAAAGGTGGTGCAATATTTGACTACCCATTACTTTAATTATCTGCCATTTTCTACTCTAATTGAGCATAAAAGCTATTCGGTCATTGATATTTTATTATAATCAACCAGGTTCTTTCCTAATATTTTATAAGTTAGGGATAAAGTAAAAAAAAACCTGGTAAATGAGCAATATATAAATATATAAATTTTTAAAATATATTTTTATTATTAAAATTTAATATCAATATAGAAGTAACTCAAGTTATAAGTCCACGTAATTAATAAAATACTAAATGATTATAACAAAAGCTAATAACATCTTACAAATATTAACAACAAAACACCAACAAAAGCAATATCATAATGCAAAACACCAAGACAATTGCACAACAAATACACAAATGATCATGAAAAATAATTTCTCCACACATTTTTACATGTAAGATCGTTAATAATAGTATTAAGATCAACATTGTCTAACATATTTTTTTGATATATAAAATAACTAAATTATTCAATCTTTTTTATAACATTGATGATTTCAAGTAAATTTTCAATAATTTCAATTTTAAAAAACTTTCCCTCAACTTATGCGACAATCAAAAGTAAAGCTAATAGAATTTGATAAGCAACTAAAATATTTAAATAACAATTTGCAACTTTAATAAATTCAAGAATTTCAACAGATGATATTAATTTATTTGACAAAGTCATTTGTACCACTTTTAATTCAGAAAAATCATTTAAATCCACATCCGACACATTATTATGAGAAAATATAGTCGTAAAATTAGTGCAAAATTCTCTTAATTTATTATCACCCAATGACTTCAACTTATCTGAATCAAATAAAAAATTAAAAATATTTTTAAATATCATTAATTATTTAAATTTATTTTTCAACAAAACAACTGTAATATCCATAATAACTAGAAGTGATAAAAGAAAGGCGAGTCATTATATACAGCGGATAACGATATAATATGCTAATAAACGTACATTTTTAAAGGAAAATTCAAATATTTAAAAAAAGCCACAATAATTATCTATTTTTCAATTTTTAGTATATACTTTTAGATAAATGCTCATTTATTCTAATTTAATTACTTGTAGGGCCTATTATAATTTAGTTCATCCTAGAAGAGACCTTATCTTACTCATTTAAAAGTTTAAAATTTTTAAAAAATTATGCTCTCTATAAATCATCAACCCCACACCAGGAGCCATCTAAACTTTTTTATTGAAAAATGGAGTTTAAGGAATAGTCAAAATTTTAAATTTCAATTATATAAATTAATTAGGATCAAATATTATCATATTAATCAAATATATCATTGTTAATAAAGATACTAGAAGCAACTTTTCTTTAGCTCTATTCAATAAAACTTGTTAGAATAAGAAATTCAACCACAAATTTTTTATTTTCAATTTCTAAAAAGTAAAATGTCCAAAAAATGGTATATGTAAATATCTTTAAGCAGATTTGTTGATTTTTTAATTTCTACTTCTTTTAATGAACATATTTGTTAACTTTTAAAATTTTAACTCTTTTAATAAATAAAAAACACTTACTTGGGTCCTAAGGAAAGATCAAACGGTAAAGAATTCATTTAGATTGAGAATATCATGCAGTATCTTCTTAATTTCGAGGAGGTTTCCTAAACTTAGGTTTAATGTAGTAATGCTGAGGTTTTAATTAATTGCTAACCATTCAATTATCTAAGTTAAATATCTTGAACTCCAATATATATATATATATATGCATGTCTAAGTTGCGCTTTACCAACAACAAGATCATGAACATCAAACATTTCTTGCCAACTAATTGATCTATTAGAGAAATAAAATTAATTTACAGGTTCTATATATGAACAAAATATTCGTAGGACTTGAAATATGAAAATCGGCCTCCATGTTTATTTATATTTATTATTTACCCAGTCAAACATAAGCACCTTGTTACTCTTGGCTCATTTGATGTTGCACAAAAAAAAAGAAAAAAGAAAACCATTCAAGGTGAAGGTGGTCTTCTGTCTTTATTCTTAACGTTGTTTTAACAAATGAGTAGTAACAGTATCATATATTCGTCATGGTCACAATCACATTTTTGTTTTGGGGACCAGGAGCAGGTAGAAATTGGAAAGAAGGAAGAAGAAAAAGGCAGCTTGGTGAAGATCAAAAGTTATAATAATTCTTACTGCCAAGTATAGTTTTGAAACTCGGACTGGACCGGTTGATTCGATCGGTGACCGGTCGGTGGTCCGGTCCGGTTTATATCCTAAAATTGGTCTTCAATTGACCCGGTGTGAACCGGTCAAAACTGGTCAATTGATCGATTTTTGACCGGTCAGACCGGTCCGGTTGGACCGGTTCGACAATTTTTTTAATTTTTAATTTTTTTATTTTTTAAAATATTTTTAATATTATATATAATTAAATATAATTATTGTATAATTATTACGTCACACCGATTCGACCGGTGGTTAAACTGGTCAAATCAGTCAAACCGATAATCAATAAGACCACCGATTCGATGACTTGTTCAAATTTCAGAACATTGCTGCCAAGTAATAAAACAAAAACATACAGCGAGAAAGGGAGCGGAGCCGAGGAGCCTCCGTTTGTCCCCCACATGTTCTCTTAAAATCATAGTCAAAGATTGGTACCGGTGGCAGTGCACAAGTACAGTACTGCTCCCTTTTATTATTCAGCACTAACAATTATTTCAACTTTTGAACTTCATCAGCTGTATATATAAATATTTGTAGAATTGAATTGAAAAATATATTGCGTAATCAGAACGTCTTTACTACATATATTTACACTTTCAACCATATTCAAAGTAAAGATAAATGATAAATTATATTTATTAGTCAGGATTGACGGAATCTCAATCATTTATTTTTTTAAATGCTCACATGAGGAGTGTTTTGTTTTAATCATTGAGAAATTAAGAAACAGAAAGGCCATTGTACTTCAAAGTTAGTAACGGACTAATCTCAATCATTTATTTTTTTAAATGCTCACATGAGGAGTATTTTGTTTTAATCGATGAGAAATTAAGAAACGGAAAGGCCATTGTACTTCAAAGTTATTATAAATTACTCAAGCTATCATTTTTTATTATTGTTTTCTCTTCACCAAATACTACTATCCTAAACTTCAATTTATTTAATAAGCTAATATATTAGAAAACTGAACTTCAACTTGATTAATACAGAGAAAGAAAATAGCATTAGCAGATATTGTTAATAATTATTATTATTATTATTATTATTATATATTCTATATTTTTTATTAGAATTATAAACTTAATTTTTGTAAAATTAAATATCTAAAATTTTATGAAAATATTCAAAGAAATAATATCATATAATACTCACGTCCTTATAAATCTTTTTCTTTAGTCATGTCTTTATACATAAACAGTTAATTTGACTACATATCTTTAAAAAAATAGTTGATATTAACAACTTATCAAATTAACTAATATAATTTACTGTCAGTTAAATGTTATAAAATCAACTAATAACTAATATAATTCACCAAATTTTAAACAAGGCTTTAATTTAATCATAACTTATAGAAGTGTAGGTGACCATAAGGTATGAAATTATTAATTTTGGATGAATATAGGAATTTTTACAAATTATTTGACTTTTTATTTTCTGCTGGCGTTGTAATCCCACTTTGAATAGCATGATGTTGGCATTTGACACTAATAGTTGTAATTATAGCCCTAGCCATTTCTCTACATTTGTATGCACATTTTTTACATGCTATACACATTTTCCTTTTTATTTCATTGTTGGAAAGTAATTTGATTTGCATTAAAAAAAAGGTGCTTTTTTTTTACTGTAACTTCATTTCGCTTAAATGAGGTTGTGAAATTGAGAGAGAATGCCAAGTACTAAGCTTTAGATAAAACCTCATTTTGTCCTTCTTTTAAGAAATTTTATTTAGATAAAGGAAACATAAAACCTCATTTTAACAAATTTCATCGTTAGAAACTTTATATTGGTTTCGAAGATTAGAAAAAAAGGGAGCATTTTGCTTCCATAATAATATATTTATCAATGTTATAATATCATAATGTCCTAATAAAACTTTGGATTGAACTACTAAAAACGTCAAATAAGAGTTGCAAATTATGAAAAATAAAATACTAAATTAAATAAAATATTTAGAATAATAGTTATTATTATTTTAAAAATAATTTTTTTGATGTTAATAAATTAAGATAAAATTTCAAAAAAATTATAATAACATGGCAAATTTTGATTGCATAAATTAAATTAAAAATAATATTCAATATTAATTGAGTATTGTACCAATTTCAAAATTGGTGCAAGGTCGGTAACTTTGGTGAGTAATATCATGACTAACATGTGAGACAAAACGGAGTGGGTGTGCATATCAACCAATTTAAAACTCAATTAATTAACAGTTACGCTTATAAGCATACAGAGTCAATTAATAATTCTGTTCCCACATGGTCACTGACAACAACAACGAGAGGAAATTATATTTTAAAGCCACCGTAAGTAAATGAAATCACTTGCGTTATTTGTGTTATTTTAATTCTGTTTCATTCTATTTCATTCATATATTTATATGAGTATTTTTTGTATTGTTTTAATTTTAGATTGACTGAAATAGAGTTCTCGCCATAAAATAAATCTACATAAACGTATAAGTGAAATAGATTGAAACAGATTTAAAATAGCATAAATGACAAATGTAAATGACAAATGTGATCAAGCCCCACCACAAGATGCCTTCACTAGATGCTTTGATGCAACGACGGCAGAATTTCCACTCCTGTTTGTCCATACGAATGTACCCATAAGCAATCGCCACCCATTCTTTTCCCACAATGTACCTTCTGCGAAATAACAAATAATTAGAGAAAATATTACTGCATACTTAGTAGATACCTTTCCCAAGATGCTTGGACGGCTGGACCATACACATCACAATCCAAGACAAAAAGTGAGCATGCACCAATAATAGACACAAGTAAATACCCCATTAGTTACCCAACATTGTTCCCAAGGAACTTCATCCAGATATGGACACCTATCTATTCCACCCTTCTGTGCTCTCTATTACTTTGTTGAATGTTATACTTTTTCTTTTTTTATTGTAAAGAAGAATTATTAGGAGTGACAGATTTCTCCAACAACCAAAATGAGAAATTAACTAAAAAAAAGTTGATCAGGACACTTGTAACAGCTGCTGTATTTATCGGTCGAAGATCACAAAGTTAGGATAAAGAATTTTATTTTATTTTATTTCCGTATTATTTGTATAGTAATGCAATTAATGCAATAATGTGGTTTGGAAACCTGTAATGCAAGATCCGATGCTATATCGCAACGGAATCAAAGTAACATGACAATTTTAAGTCTTGCACCGAAAGTAAAACAATAACACTAGATTATAGTTTTTCACGAATCACATAACAATCAATATTAATATACTTTGTTCGTTCATGAAAAACCAGATTTTGCACCAGATATACCGCAGACTGGTTATCACAAAATAATGGTGTGGGAACAGTAGGAGACATTTGTAATTCAGCAGGAAGATAATGCAACCATTGCACCTCACAAGTTGTAGTAGCTAGTGCTCGATATTCAACCTCGGAAGAACTACGACTGACAGTGTTTTGTTTCTTGGTTTTCCAAGAGATCAAGGACGAACCAAAAAAGACACAATATCTTGTAATAGATCGTCGAGTATCTAGGCAAGTTTTCCAATCCGAATCTGAAAAAGCTTTAAGACGAATGCCACTATCAGAAGGGAAAAAGAGACCTTGTCCAATAGTACCTTTTAAATATCGCAGCACACGGTGAGCAACAGTCAAGTGATCCAGCGTGGGAGAATCAAGAAATTGCGCTAATTGTTGGACAACAAACGTGATGTCGGGTCTGCTCGTAGTCAAATACTGAAGCTTGCCAATCAAAGTTCTATACTATGTAACATCATCTAATTTGACACCCCCATCCTTGGAAAGCTTCATTTCCGGCAAGATAGGCGTGGAGACTGGCTTGGAAGCCAAAAACTGAGTAGCTTGAAGCAAGTTCAAAGTGTACTTCTTTTGACAAATGTTGATTCCACGTTTTGATCTTACCACCTCTAGACCAAGGAAAAACTTAAGTTCACCAAGATCTTTGATGGTGAATGTATCATGAAGATGCTGTTTAATGTGAATAATGGCATTCAAGTTATCACCAGCCACGATGACATCGTCCACATATACCAAGAGCGTCAAGAAACCATCACTGCCAGTCTTGAGAA
>JANSVB020000013.1:1353295-1365534 GCA_025504935.2 Erythroxylum haughtii
CGTTTGAGTGTGGCTCCGGGAAAGTGGCATTGGGCAGTGTTGGATGTGATGGAGAGGCAGGGACAGGTGGGCTGGCTGATGGACAGTAGGAGGTATTGTACTGGTGGCATATGGAGGTTGCAGTTCTGGTGAGGATAACACCAGTGGCAGAGAGGATATGACTTATAGATATGTGGCAGCTACATCGTGATGTTGGACCTATTGTGTCTCATCATTCAACATAGAAAATGGAAATTTCTACTAATAAAAAAGCACATCACGTGAGATATAAAGCTTGTTGGAGATTAAATCAAAGCATTTGTGTCCTTTATGAATCCGACTATACCCTAAAAAAGTACATGGACAAGACAGTGGAGCAAGCTTATTTTTAGCATAAGGTTGTATCTAAGGGTAGCAAACGCACCCAAAAATTTTAAGGTAACTAGAGTCAAACAAGTTGCTAAATAATTGTTCAAAGGTGGATTTATTTAGAAGTAAAGGAGTAGGAAGTCAGGGAGTTATTACACCGGTCGTGGGAGGTCCGAATCTAACATATTTATCGCGAGGGTAACCGGTGTGCTGATCTCCTCGCTTCTCTAGCTGCTGTTTCTCGATCTGGGATCCAGTCCATACAAGTTCCACCGCCGTATCTTCGTGACGTTTTACCTCACAATGCGACTGGGGTGGCTCACCCCCGCGGTCTGCGTTCCGATTTTCCGACACTGTTCCATTTTCATAGTTTTTAATGTTCTAATTTCCCTTGTAATCCAAAAAAAAAGGAGTAGGAAGTCGATTAATTAATTAGATGATTGTATCAAAGGCAACACTCTAGTAAGTATTAGGCATTTTGGTATGGTTTAAGAGACTTAAGCCTGTCTACAATATGGTGGAGTTTGCATTCAGCACACCCATTTTGTTAGGGAGTATATGGATAAGAAACTCTATAATGGATGCCATTGTTAGATAAATATTTAGAGAGACTTTGATATTCTCTCCCTAGTCGGATTGAATAGAATTGTTAAAGAATTTTTCAAAAAAAGATCGAAATTTGATAAACACACTTAACAATTTAAATTTATATTTAACAAAGTATACCCATGAGTACTTGCTGTAATGATCAAAATATAAGACGTAATAGTTGTACCCATCAAAGGAAGGTATCGATGCAAGACCGCACAAATTAGAACATATCAATTCAAGAGGGTGAGGGGCTTTATAAGACGAACAGGGCATAGCTCAGTTGGTTCCGGAGGGGTAGATTTGCTCCAACGTGCAAGGTTCAAATCTCACGATTTGCAGTGTGGGAGTAACATTCTTGAGTCCCTTGTGGACTTTGAGGGTGGGCTCCTTGTAGGTCTGTGAGTTGCTCATCTCTCCCTTAGCGAACTGCTGAGTACCTGATTTACATCCTCCTAATTGTTTCGTCGGGCCGGAATGTTGGGGGGGCCTTTGGGTTGGGGTTCAACCTTTTTGCTCCAAGGAAGGGCAAATGATGTATTTTGCTAAGAGCACATGCGTGGCAAATAGAATCAGGGGAAGAGTGAGAAAAAGAAATATTATTATTGTCCAAGAAGGTTTTAGCGATCGGAAGCGTGTCGGGATGGCAATTGTACCCGAACCTGATGGGTACTCGATAAAATTACCCGAACGGAGGCGAGTACGGGGAGCAAATTTTTACCCGTAGGGCGGGTATGGGGGGTTAGCAAAATACCCGTCGGGTATTAAGGCGGGTATGGGGATACCATCTCCCATACCCATTTACCCGTTTACCCGTTATATAGTAATTACAAAAAAATTATTTTTATTAGCTTGAATAATATAAATATATAAATATATAATATGGCTCATAATATTTTTATAAGTTATTTAAAAAATTATTTAATTGATACGAATTACGAAAGGTCGTATAATTATTAAAACTTTCCAAATTCCTCGTAGTTTTCCAGGCTTCCAGTTCCAGCCGACTCTTCACTCTCGCCTGTCGCCTCGCCTCCTTGTTTTCTCAAGCTCTTCGTGGTTGGTTCCATCTGTTTTCTTCGTACTGACGCAGTGACGCTAGCTCCTTCCTTCAGTTCACGTCAGTGTTTCGTTATTTTTGGTGCAACCTTCCTTCAGTTCACGTCAAACAACCTTCCTTCAGTTCACGTCAGCTGCTCCTTCACGTCACGTCAGCGTTGATCTTCATACAACGTTGTCTTCAATCTTCATACCAGGTTCATTAATCAATAATCAATAATCTTGCGGTGCTGCTCCTTTAGTTTGAGACCACACATGCTTGGTTCTTCATACAACAACGTTGTTTCCTTGTTCAACGTTGTTTCCTTTAGTTTGATCGATATTCAAGTTTTTTAATTCTTGTGTTTCTATATAATTCAACTTCAGTTACGGATGGTAAAGAACTTCAACAGCATTAATTTAATGCCTAGAACAAGCTTTCTGAACAATTAGTTGCTGGAATAACTGCCTAGCAATGGACTATAGAGGATAGGAATTAGTTTAGGGTTAGGTTATTTACTAATCCATTTTCCAGAGAAGAAGATTCACGAAAATATATCTTTTAGTTATCTTACTTAGCTGAATTAGTTATTGGAAGTTTCATAATAAGGTGAAAAAGAAAGTTTGTTTCCTTACGAGGCAAAAGTCTACATATGTGTAGCTTAAACTTATGAATAAAGAACAAATTGAATTTTTAATCCAAATCTCTAAATTTTACATGTAAGAGTGATTCCTTAGACCTAGAATAGATTTCTAAGGACCTGATACTACCAGTTTTGTTTGTTCCAACCATAGAAGTGATTGACAGTTATTGTTTGGAAATGCATATCTGCTAAACATTTCACAATCATGATGGAACTCATATTCTTACAAGGCAGAAGAAAATGTTAGCATATGGCTCCAGCTTCATGCCTAAAATAATTTATCTACAATAGATAACAAATATCAATCAGTTATAGAATAGCACATTCTCTGACTTTAATCACACGCATATCAATTGTACTGCTTTTCCTTCATAATTTCTGCTCTATTTAGAGTGAAAGTAATATTCCTTGCTTTTGGCAATGCAGTAACCTTTTCTTTTCCATCAAGTCTGGCAGGCATAAGATTTATTATCATAAAAATGGTTCACTCATAGAACACCAAGCTTGCAAAAAATAGAGAATAAAGATTATAATTACTTTAAACAAATACTGTCATCAAAATTCATAAACATTGGCATAAAACAATTTCTTTTGAATGAAGTCCCAAGCTTCAATGTCCAGAGGCTATTCATAAACCTCAAAGCATAGTTGGATGCAGCTTTTATTGTATTAATAAACAATAGCCTAAATGTCTTCCAGGTTCGTCTTACTCATAAATATGAAAAATTATCTAGTAATGACAAATAAGGAATGCATTCATACATTTAAGTCATGGAAGCAGAATTTACAACATCCACTTCCAACCAAAATAAGAAGAAGAAGAAGTAGAAAACATGGAACATCAACAGAAATCAAAATGTAACTTGATTGGGTTTCAAATATGGTCTTTTAAGATAGAACCTACCTTTGGGTCTTCTAAGTGCGACTAGTTAAGTGTCATCAAATTCAACCATTTCTTAATAAGGACAATAGCAGCAATGGTAAAACACCAAGTACTTAAACAGTCTAAACAAACTTATTAACTTTTAAAAACATATCACCCAAAATGGTAAACCAAGGGGTTCAAGAGGAAGGAATCCTCTTGTCATGCTTATTCTACTAAACTCTAAAAGGAACAACTGTATTTTTCTCGTTTATCTGGAGAACTCCTAGATATAAGAGGCATGATATTTCTACTTGACAGAAAACAACCACTTTACTTTCAGTCAAGTCAATAGACAGAAGTACAAACATTTGAAGAGAATGGGGTAGAAAAAAATCCCAGATACTTTCTAACGTGGGAAGCTAAACAAGCTGCAACCACTGTTTTCGAACAAGTAATATCCTTCACAAATAAGCCCCATCTATCGATGGAAATGCTTGTATCTACAATCAAAGATAAGTAAAATGCCAAAGCAATCATCCAATCACCAGGAAGAATTTTTTGAACAAAATCCAACTCAAAAGTGTCTCTATGGGAAGCACAATTATGAAATCCAAAGAACATTTTTCTCATCATCTCTCCATAGTCAAAACCCATTTTGGACATCCATGCATCAATTGAACTATGTTGCTTGACTAGAATGCATCAAGTGACTACATAATCTACCTATGCATTTGTCTTACAGTTCCCTAGCTTAAAAAAATAGTATGAGCATGCAGTAAGTGCCCAAAATCAAATCATATTGAAACAAATAGATACGAATCATCAATTGATATGCCATAATATCCGAGGTGTCCTAGACCAATAAAAAACTACACGAATAATTATGCATCAATTTACAAGCCAATACAAGTATTGAATTAATCAAAATCCTATTAACATAAACTAGATACGATCTACTTTCTTAAATTAAAAGGCATTAAACAAAAATGCCATCAAAATATCCCTCCATAAATCCATAATTTTGAAACCATCTACGTTTACCAATAAGAAAATCTGACAGTAATAACTAACAATCCTATCAGAAATACGAATCAATAAAAGAAACAAAATAAATTGAATCTCCAATGAATAAACCATAAGACATACCTCCAACTCCATGAGCAAAATGGCACTTATTCCCGAATGGGCAGTACCCAGTTAGTTCCCACTTATTACAGATTCTTGTCTTCCAATTTGAAGGCTTGATGTTGGTTGCATTTCCACCTCCATTTCCCACACCACCACCAGCACCACCACCACCACCAACGGTCGGCCCTGCATACCCTCCAGGCCCCAGACTTATAGCCACACTCTCCCTATTCTTTGATTGTTCATCATGCAAAAAGGTACAATTATCACCATAGGGACACCCCTCCTCTGTATAAAACTTCTTGCAATGTCTCCCTTTATAAGACCTCTGAGTGTCGCCCGCAAATCCCCCTATCGATGGGATTTGATATTCCTCCCTAATTTCCACAGAACACCCTTTTTCCTCCTCATGAGCAGCCACTATTTCCTGCCAGTTTGGTGGTGGCCGCCGAAGTTCCTCTATGCTGTGTGCAAAGTTGCAGTTGGTGACATAGGGGCATGTGCCAGCGCGGAATTTGCAGCATAGCTTGGTCTTGAAAAACATCTTTCCAATAGACCTTTTGGAAGTCAAGTCCTGGGAATTACTCTTCGATTTCTTGTTTGGTGGCTCACTGCCAGACCGAGTTTGCGGAGACTGGTAGTTAGAATTAGAGGGCGTGTTATCTGCAGAGGCATCTAGATTGTTCCACATACGGTAATCATCCTCTGTTGCCCAGACGGCATTGGCATCTGAAGTATTTGGAATCCAATTCTCAGGACCGGTTCCAGGAATCACGTGGACCACATTTCCCCCAGAGTCTCTACCGTAATCCATAGCAGAACCAGAAGCCCACTTAGGGAAAGATAATAAAGATTAAGTCTTTGAAGGAAGAAAGAAAAACGCTTAACCAGTAATTAAGCACATGAAACCCACAAACTCTAACAGCTTGAATTTGGAAGAAGATGAAGTGGTGACATGAAAGCTATAAGATCCAAGCAATGGGGGTAAGAGCATGGAACAATTTACTTGATGTAGAGCTTTAAATGAAGGAAATTAAAGGCAAGAAGAAAAGCGAATCTCTGAAGTTTGTTGATGAAAGGCCAACTCCAAATCAAGGAAGAAAATAAGAAATGAGCCTTTAATCAACCTATCAAGAAGAGATTGTAAAGGGTTTTACCTCAAAATTTTCAATTAACAACAAAATATTACAACAGCAGCAGCAGCAGCAGCTACAAACTATGTACGAAACAAACCTGAATGATGGCAAATTATCGTAAAGCAGAATCAACGACTAAGATAAGGAGAGTGAAAAGTGTAGTACCGAGAGTCTAGAAGTGGAAAGCTAACAAGTAGACCCAAATGAAGATTTAGAGGTAGATTTGGCTGATATAGACACAGATATTTATTCGTTTAGCGTAAGAACTGGTTGAATTGAATAAGTGATCTTTTGCCAAACCTTACAAATGGACTGTTGATGGTAAAAGAGGAGTGACATCTGCCATCACTGATCAATAAATTTAGGAGGAGAAGGTCCCCGGTGTCCACTTATCTTTTACCTTTTGGCAAAATTTTGTCTTTTTCCTGGAAAAGCCATTTTCTCTCGTATTATCTTCACGGGGAAGATTATAATCCGAAAGACAGTGAGATGGTTTTTAGTAATGTGTTAAATTTCGGCCCATTAAAGCTGGAAAATGAAATGCACGCCAAGTGTTTGATTATTCGGCCGCCCACCCAAACCCGGTTAGGAATAACGAATCGGATTTACGTATTGGATTTAAATTCTAGAATGATATGATACCGATATTAGTTAATATCAAATATTATTTAAATGATTTTTTAAAATTATAAAATGATTTGTAAAATTTATAAAATTACAAAATAAACTTTCAATGTATTGGGTTATATAATTTTTTACTTTACTTCAATCATATCCTAAGATATTATAATAATATAAATTTGATATACCATATAATTCTCTATTTTTATTAATATTTTCTTTACATATTTATTATAAATTAAAATAAATTTAATTTCAAATATTATCTTTGCATATTTCAAAAGTTATTATAATATTTTCATATGTATATATTTAAAAGTATATATATTATTAATATAAAATATTTAATATATTTATATTAAACTAATATATTTAGTTTTGCAATTTATAATCACTTTGTATAAGTCTAATGACATAAAAATTTATTTAATACATTCTTATTTGTATTTTTATTATTTATTAAATAAATTATCGGTAATTTTATCATATTCTTTTTTATATATAAGTAATTATTATTTTACATAGGAGAATTTTTAAAATTTTTAATTTAGTCCTAAATTTTTTTAAGTTTATAATTATGATTGGTATTCTAGTTACTAATCAATATTGATCAGTATCAATCAAAAGAGTCAATATTGACCAATACCAAAGTTCGATCACTACAAGAAAACCGTCAAGTAGCGACGAAAACTTACCGACAGAATGTTTACCATTTGAAATTAGCGGTGGAAATCATAATACCGTCATTATATTTGACTAATATAGCGACGGAACAGATGTCCGTTGTCATATTTGGAGCGAAAAATTTCCGACAAACTTTAGCCACAGAAATATACCGATGTACATATTTCCATCGATAAATTGCCACGGAATTACACAATCAATCGATAAACTTGTCGTGGATAAGGAGATATTTGGCGACGGAAAAATGTCCATCGGGATTTTTGTCATTAAGGGCACTATTTAACTTCACCAAACAACGTCGTTTTGGTTTAACGAAAACGATGTCGTTTTTGTGAAGTTAAGAACGTTGTTTAACTTCACCGAAACGACATCATTTCGGTTAAACAAATGACAACATTTTGGTGATGTTAACCAAAATGCGATATGAAAATTTCTTGTTTGATTTCAATTTTTTGTCGATACAACCTTTACCGACTGATACAAAACAATATTCTAAGCATTGATATATAGTATGATATATTTTTAATTAATTATTTAATGAATTAATTATTTAAAAGAAAGTGATTATTTGATTTAAATATTTATTTTCAAAAAATTACTAAATTTTTTTAAGAATTCTTTTAACTCAAGATTTTTAAATTAGATTAAATGGGGAAAATAAATGAACTAGTAAAACCTAAATGAATTGCACTGATTTTTATAATAAATAATATAAATTTAGATTAACTCTCTGAGGATAAAGATAATATTCAATTTCAAAGGTAAGAAGAGTAAGAAATACAATATAAGAGTAGATGAGTAAGAATATCTAACATGATAAATTTTAAAAATAGTTATACAAATAATTTAAGGTGATTTATATTGTAATTTAATTTCAAAAGGCTCAAGTTTGACATTAGGCTGAGCTTGCAGGAGTTACCATGCTTATTGTTACAAAGGACTTCTTAGACATCAAACTTATACCAAAATTGTGTTTACTCCTTTACACAGTAATTTCATTTACATTCGTTTTAAGTAAGAGTGAACCTTCTTATGTGATTGTTGACCAACAAAACCTAATTCTTGAATGTTTCACGACCCTTGAAATGTTTAACTCTCATACTCGAGTAAGAATAATGTGAAAGTATTAAATGATCATAGGAAATAATAAACACACAAGAGTTATAGTAAAAACCATCCTTTATTACTTCCTTAAAAGTATACAAAGGAATATTCTCTTTTAATGTGTTTTCTTCCCCTCTTATCCCCGTTCTCTTTAGGAACAAGCTCAGATAAGATATGTATAGATACCTTTGGCTTTACATTTACAATTCATAATCCTAATTAAATTGAACCAACTAGATCATCTCTATCTTTATCAAATTATATTGCACTAACTAATATGATGACATCCTCTTCCAATTATGACTCTATCTAACATGATTTATATGAGGAACTATCTATATGGTCTTTATCTTTTAAAGCTGATATATATCTATTATGATTTTATTTGCCACATCATCTAAGATTTCTCTTTGATCTCTATCTATTTATAATGTCATTTAAGTCTAAAGCCTTTCATAGCATACTTGGTCCAATGCTTAACCATATTAAGTTCATTAGTTATGGTTTATTTATTTGAGCACACATTAAGTCCTTAGTGATAAAACAAACACACGCAAAAGGGGGTGAATTGTATGTGACAAAAAAAATGCAAGTAATTGCAATTCTAAAAGAAATGACAGAAGCCTATCTATAATTAAAATAGTAGGAGCTTGTCGTGTGATAAAATCCTATTTAAATAGAAGGAGCATGTTAAGCGATAAAAAACTCGTCAAACAACAAGACCCTACTAAATAAAGAGTTCTGTTAAAAACAATTTAAAACATAAGGCACCTGTTAAAACTGAAAAGAACCTGTTGCAAGTTGAAAATAAAAGGAGTCCATTATAAAGTAAATGAGCCTCTTACTGAAATAAAAGCACACAGAATATAATGCGAAAATTTAAAAGTTAAAAGAAGAGAGAGAAAGATGCAATATACTAGTTCGGTTTACAACCCAAGTCTACGTCTAGTCCCCAAGTATCCAACTTGAGTGTTTCACTATAAAAACCAAGTAGTAATTTGATGAGCTTCTTTAATCTCAAGAGTACATATTTTTTAAGATTCTCCAACCTTCCACACTCGAAGTATATAACAAGCTTCTAAAAGCTCATAGAAGAATAAAAAGTAAAATCAAAAGTAAGTTCTCAAACAACAATTTCTCTCTTGATAAAGTGATTTCACTTTGTAAGGTACAATAAGAATGATATGACTCCCAAGAATATAGATGCTGCTCAAATGTTTTGAAAGTCTGTGTATGCTTGTTTTTTCACAAGTGTTGTTGCTCTTTCTTAAATAGCCAGTTTCTTATACTAGTCGTTGCTTCATTTGCATCCTTAGTCAACTGGATGGATTTAAATCTGAATAAATGTCATCTTTTCCAAAAATCTACCAGTAATTATGAGCTAATATACAACCTTCATAATTAGTAGCATCCTTTTGGATAAACTATTTCTAATAAGCTAAGTTCATAAAGAAGGTTCCTGAAAGAAAAGAAACATATTTCTTATGATTTATTTCCTTTTGAGAATTAACTCGTTAACAATAAAAGGAAATAAATATAATTTGAATTTTGAAATATTATGAAGTTATCATCAAAATCATTAAATATAAACCTTGAGCTAATAATTAGTGTCGTCTTTATAAAGGTCATAAAAACCAATACCGAAGCCTACTATTCATTATATTCCCTAAGTTATTCTTATTGAAAAGGATAAAATTATAGCTATTATAGTCATAGAGGCTAACCTGGTGGAGAACAAAACTGTTCGGATACTGAATATCAGTGCTTCGAAGCATCTTTGTGTCAACAGAGAGTTATTCCGCCAATTTGAGGATGTTATGGATGGAGATTGCGTCTTTATGAGAAACTTCACGACTATTGAAGTGCTTGTTAAAAGGAAGATCTTCCTTAAACTTAATTTTGAAAAAATAAAAGCTTTGAATGATGTCTTATATGTCCCCTCCCTACATAGGAACTTAGTTTCTAGTAGCTTGCTTAATAGGGCTACACTAAAAATTATTTTTGACGTTGATAAGGTTGTAATTACTATAAATGAGGACTTTATGGGAAAGGGGTACTTAGTTCATGGATTCTTTATATTGAACACCATTTTTCTTTCTTTCAATGTTAGCTCTTCTATTGCGTTCGCTTTTATCCCTAATTATGTTAATTTATGGCATGGAAGGCTAGGATACGTTAATTTTGCTTCTATTAAGATACTCAGAAACATGAATTTGATAATTGTTATAGATGATGACTTCTTTAAATGCTCTTTGTGTATAGAATCAAAGTTTGTTAGAAAACTATTTAAACTTATAAAAACTAGATGCATGAGTTGCTTGAGTTGATATAAATTAAGAACTTTGTTAGTAAATGGAGTAAAAATATTATATAACTTTTATTAATGATTACTTGAGAAACACCAAGGTTTACCTTCTAATATCTAAAGATGAGGCTGAAGAGATGTTCTTAAAATACAAAGTAGAAGTAGAAAACTAATTAGATGGAAAAATCAAGAAACTTAGGTCTGATAGGGGTGGAGAATATAACGTTAAATTTTTGGAAAAAGTTGTGAAAAGAATGGTATAATACATTGAATCTAATTCTCCTTATGTACCCTTAACAAAATGGCATAGTTTAGAGAAAAACCGAATGCTTATGGAAATTGCAAATGCTATGATGTTAAGTTCTAGTATGTCTGATAATATATAAGGGGATGTGCTAATTTTTGCACGCCATATTCTTACTAGAATTCATCATCGTCAAAACCCTTTATGAGTTATAGAAAGGATTTGTTCCTAATCTTAATTACTTGAAAGTGTGGAGGTGTCTAACCAAAATTGGCTTACTAGACTTTACAAAGACAAATATTGGCCTTAAAACCTTTGATTGTGTGTTTATTGGTTATATTTAAAATAGTGTTTCATATAGATTCATTTATTTGAGTGATACTTTTATTTATTAATTTGGAGATGCATAATTTTTTGAATATGCCTTTCCATTAAAGAAAAATGGTGCTAGTAATGTTGTTGGTCCTTCTAATGTCGATTACAGCCTAGTAGTACATCCAAATGTACCACTTTTCCTACATTGCGATTCACAAGCAACCATTAGGATAGCTAAAAAAAGTGTGTACAATGGCAAGAAAAGACTCATCTGCATCAAATATAGTGCAATCAAACAACTAAAAAATGGAGTAATTTACTTGGAATATGTGAAATCTGAGAGAAACTTGGCAGACCCTCTCTATAAAGGATTAACAAGGTAAGTAGATCTTGAATTGTCAAGGGGTATGAGGCTTAAACCCACGAATTGAGGGAGTATGGTAGATCATATTATGGTGTAGTGAAGCCATATAAGTCCTCAATATTCACAATATTCTATTCCTTATGACATGTTGTTGTGTTTAACGTAAGATTGAGCCTCAAGCTCTTAATGGATCCATAGTCTTGTTATGTGGGTGGGCCTAGAGAGATGAACTTAATGGATCCATCACTTAATTTTTTATAACATCCACAGCCCATTATGGTAGTCCTAGTATGATGGACTTGATGAACACAATTTTGTAGAGGATGAGCCATAATGGCTCTTAATGGTTTCATAACCCTTAATGGCTACTCTAGAAGGTGATAGACTTCAAGAAACCACTTACTTGAGTGTGAAGGTGGGGCTTTCTTTTATGAAAAAAATAGGTTATCTTTTTATAGGACTCATGAGATCCTAAGGTATGAGTATGGATATAAAAAGAGTTTATTGTGATTTTTCTTCTTTTCATCACAAAATTCGCTAAAATTAAGGGTGTAATATGTGTTGTTTAGATCTCATCCTAGGTTTATAAAGCTCAAGAGAATTTCATTTTTATTAATTAAGTTGTTTCCTCACATCACTACACATGAATTCAATCAAAAGATATTAATTCTATATTACCCTTCTTTTCAAAGTTAGCCAGTCATTTAGTGAGAGATTGTTACATAAATGGGCCTCTTCTTTACTTATTTACCAAATATGTTATATTCTTGTGCCATATTTGTAACATCCCGTTACCGATGTGATGGGCATATCGGTAATTTGGATGGGTTAGCTTTGGGTGCATTCATAATTGAA
>JANSVB020000013.1:1386576-1397273 GCA_025504935.2 Erythroxylum haughtii
ATCTATGATTATAAATTGTTTAATTGGAGAATTAAAGATAAATTAAAAAGAGTTTTAATTTATCTAATTCTAATTATGAATTATAATTATAATTTATATCTGAGAACTTAATCGGTCTCATAGAAAGAATGATTTGAAGAGAGCAAAGATATTTTAATCAAGTTGAACTTAATTATAAATTTTGAGAAACTTTATGATTAAATATAAGATATTGAATAAATAAAGATCATTATGAAATGTTAAATCTTATTTTATCATAATTGGCATTTAATTAGAATTATGTGTAATTTTAATTAAAGTTTAACTAAAATTAGAATTTAATTAAAATTAGAATTTAATTTCAACCAAATTATTAAATTGTCCTAAATCTATTATAAATAGATTTAAGCTCTAATAGAGCTAGCACTTCTTGTTTAAATATCTCCGTAAGAGTTACATAATTCTCTCAACCGTTTTTGTAAATATTGTTAGAAGTTAGATCCTTGTACGGTTACTATGGTTGAGATAGATCAATTTTAAGAACAGTTCGCAGAATACGATAAGAAAATGATCAAGTTTCCAAATAAATTATAAATTAATATTCATATTTTAATTTATGTGTTAATTATTTTATAGAATTAAAGTGATCTTCATTTTTAAAAAATTAAAATACAAAAAAGTTTTATAATTATTCCGTTGCAATCTAGACTAGAACTCATCTCAATTTCAGAGGACCATCAAGAGAGTGTAAAAGATATTGAAAAGGAAATCTTGAAATTGGGATTTTCTAATGACAGGGAGGATATGAGAAGTTGGTTGTTTATATCGAAAGTGAAAGTGATTATAGTAGAGAAAAGTCTAATTATGTATACATAAATGTGGCTTGTAGATTCAGATTCCTATTTGTTTAACATTCGAAAAGGATATGACCTACAACGTACGTTTCAGGCCTGTGATTGTGTGTTTTTCTTTGGAATTACGTCTGAAAAGTAAAAAAAGGTAAGACCAATATTCTAGAATGAGTTAAATGGTTAGAACACTGTATTCTGTTTTAGCAATACTAAAAGTAACAGATCTTTTTTTCCGTTTATGCTGCTCCTAGTGTTCCACTAGGTATAAGCTGTTTAACAAATATGAGAGAGAGAAAGGAAATGAATAGATATCAGCACTTATTTCCATGAAATTCCTGCAACAAGAAAATGTCTAGTCAATGTTCTCCTGTACATTAGAAACATGGAAGCAAATTGATTTTCTTCTTAATATCTTTAGAAGAATGAAGTGAAAGGAAAACCAATGACTTGAACAGAAGCAAAACTGTAGTACTTATACATGAAATTATTGCCTGCTAAATCAGCGGGAAGGAAACAAAGCTCTTGTGAACTCACCTAGAAACTCCGGGGGAAAAGATTAGACATGCCAAATGCCAATGCAGCCAGTGATAATATATAGCTAATTGCCAGTCTTGTCCATCCACCGATTCTTGGGTTCCACAGTCTTTTAAGTACAGAGGCTAATTATCTCAGCAACTACCCTGCCGTGTGCTGCTTGCAACCCTTGGGTCCGTAATGCTCAGAGCTACGCTTTACAAGCTTCTTGCATAAGTAACAATAGTGCTTTTGGCATGCCCAGCAAAATATGTGATTGTTATTTCCAATCTGTGGAAAACATCAAATCAGTCAGTTGGTGGAGCTCAGCAATGCCAGGTCTTCGGTAGCTCTGAGGATGAGTAGAGAGTTGAACATAGGCTTAAAGAAAACACATTCTTTAGGTCAAGTTCCAGCACTCAGGTTTGGCATCATAGTGCCAACAGGATTTTCCAGCTTTATTTGTCAACAATGGAACTCGATATGACCTGACAACTAATGCGAATCGTAGTTTGAATTATTATTCCATTTTTTACCATTTTGAGTTGTGACCTTTTATTGGCAAGGAGAAGTATTTTGGAAGCACATATGCATGACTAAAAGGAGAAAACACACAATTGTTTTTTGTCATAACAAGAAAATAACACTCAATAATCACAGATGTCAATATTATTTAGCCATTCAACATTTCACAACCCATAGTGAATGTTATAATAGATAGGGACTTTTCAAATCAATTCAAGTAATACTACATCTAATAGAAGACAAATGTTGAATCACCTTGGCATTAAGTTGACCGCAATTAGGGCATTGTTTGGCATGTTCAACAAAGAGTTCAGCTTGATACTGAGCCACAGCCCGTCGCTGATTCATGTTTTCTTCCCATTCCTCAACCATTTGCTGTGGGAATAGTTCACAAGTCCCGGTTCTTTGATAAAGCACGGGTCAGTTTTGTAGAAAGATAATCAACGCACGCAAATGTTCACTTGAAATTATTTTAACAAATGATTTACCTAAAATGATCATATCCACTTATTGCTTTGTTGCAGCGGTAGCAGAAGTACTGGCCGCAATTGTTACATACCATCTTGTTACAGCCTTCAGTCTTTGATATTGCCATCTTACAAGATGGACATTGCTTGGAATCACGAAATATTTCCTTGACACTAAGAAGTTCATTAATCATTTCCTGCCCCCTACGCTTTTGACCGTCATTTAAATTAGATGAATTCTGGCGTTCCTGTAATCATTAACTAAGCATCATTAGAGAATTATTTCACTGTAAAATATCCAATTATACAGCAGTATATTTCCAAGTATCAAAAAGATCAATACAAGACGTAAGAAGTAACTGTAATAGAAAACTCAACTTAGACTGCAAAGTAGCAACATGGAATTGACTGTATGAAAAATTGATTGGTACTAACGACAAAATTATCAAGTTATGCCAGAAGGAAATGGCAAAGTTCCTCACAAGACTGCATTAACAATCCCATGTGCCATTCACCGTTAAATATACTTTTACATAGCATTTGTATGATGACTTCTTCACCATAACCAAATAAGGTTCAATGGTAGTATTGGAATAAAACTCAGATAGATCGTGTATTGTTCAGTTGTTGCTTGTGAAGTATGTTTTTTATAATTCAGAAAACCTCAACCATAAAAGCATAAGCACATGGTAAAAGAAATATTCCATCTGCAATCTTCATTGTAAACCAAAGCTATTCCATGTGGAGGACCATGTTTAATAACAATCATGCATTTGCAAATATTGGAAGATATGCAGAAGAACAGAGTTGACAGATAGCCAGTTAACGGTCGAGAAGGCAGCTGAAGAAAAGATATTTTAAACAAATTAAGAAACTTTCCTCCAAGACCCTCAGCTTCATCTCTGGTGTAAGACATTCCATCCCTACATGGCGTCGCTCCCTACAAAGTGTACAGAAGTTAAAATAGCACTTGGAGCATTGAGCATGATTGTCTTTATCTTCTATGCAGGCCGTTTCACATCTTGGGCAATAAGCAACATCAGACATAGAGTCAAGTGTCTTCTCCAGCATTAATGATTCCCAGTGTTCATACTCTTGATCACCCAGCAACCGTCTCAATAAACCAGGTGGTATCATGCCATCACATTTTGCCTCTGGACACTTAAGTTTATTCACAGTACCTTCTGAAACATGTAGGTCGGAATATGTCTTCATGCACTTTGCACAGAAGAAATGATGGCATGGTAGCCTGATAAAGTCAGTGCCTGGTAAGATAAATTTATAAATAACTAGTACAAATAGAGAGTACACCAGCCATCTAACAGTAAATGGAAAATACTCCAACCATCTACAGCAAGGGGATTAATGAACAAAGAACTAGTTAAGAGAGCTTATAGCATATGAAAACGCACATTTATTTGTTCACTTTATTTATGGTCCTCTTCAAGAATATTCTTTTAGATGGTATTCAAAACTTAAGTTCCCTTTACACTCACTGAAGGAAGAAGGCTTCACGGGTCTGAATTATTAACCAACCTAAGCTGTAACGCAAGTTCCCTACAACTCGCCTACTAGCCTACTAGCTTTTAGTCCATAAATAGCCTTCCATTTTTCTTTCCATTTTGTTGTTACCATGAATTAATACTAGTTCAACAAAATTTTAATCATCCTGGACCTGTGCTTGGATGCTTGAGTGCAATCTCCCTTACATATCCTCTCTTTTACTCTGCCACAATAATCTTCGATTCCATGTTCTCCAAACTAATCCCCAGTGTTAGTATCCCATAAATCAAATTTTCATTTTTGAAGACTACTTCCTCCTACCACATCCTTTGTTTGCAAGTAGGAATATAATTGCAAACCCATGCAGGAGCATGTAAGAATCTAAATCTGTTTTACGATGTTTTCCTATTTGGTTATTTTCTTATTTCGATTCCGCTTTTATTCTGTTTCTCTGTATATATTAGATGTCTATTTCAGCATGCTTTATTGAAAGCTAGACTTTCTATTTCCTATTGCAAGTAGGACTTTTGTCTATAGTAAGGTTTCTACTGGACAATAACAGCAGCCCTTATATTCAGAATTTTATTAAAGAAGGTTTTGTTATAAACACTAATTGTTCCAGTCACAACTAACCCCACCATAACCTTAATTTGTTGAAACTTGCTGCCATAGTCTCCTTTTTCAACATCACCTAACCAATAGTGACCAAGATAGGGATTTTATTGATAATCTAAAGAGATTAAGCTTTATATAACAGTACAGAATGAGTCCCCAAACACTCCAAAAGCTAACCACTATAAAGAATTGGAGGCCATGATGTTTACATATACAGCATAAATGCCTTGTTCGGTTTAGAAAGCCCCATGGACCCAATGTCCACATTCCAATCACAAGAGAGACTATGTAATAGAAGAAGAGGATGGAACACATTACATTAAACCCAAATTCTAGTTGGAAGTGTATGACTATAGGAAATGAGCCTTGTTAAGCCAGAGTCTAATACTGAAATTTCGGACGTGTTTCAAATTTCAAAACAAGCCAAAAGAGAACAAAATGAAAGAGTAAAATAGTGATGTTAGTAGCTAAAACATTTCAAGGCTAGATTTAATCTTCTAATGATATAAGCTCCAACATGTTACCAAACCTTGTATCACAGTGGTATTGGAGGCCTTAGTGCCTCTTCCATTGCAGGAATCAAATCCTAAAAAGGTTTTCATGGCGGTGCAAGCATGGGATATTCGAGCCCAAGTAAGTACATCTACCATGTACGAAAGAAAAAGGTTTCAGTTTGTACCTGCGTACTCATTGTAACAGATGCAGCATTCATGCAAGCTATTTTGGAAATTCTCATGGCACTGCTCCTCACTGTAACTCCTCAATGATGGAACATCAATGTCAGGGCTGACAATCCCTGAAATTGCACGTATATCTCCAGATTTCTTTAAATCATATGGACCAAGCGTTATCTCTCTATTAACCCTAAGATAAGAAAGAGAAGAATTCTGTAACCATTCAGCCCATTGATAAATAATTTCCAGTCCTGCTTGGTCTTTCCATATTGAGTCCAACATGGAACAAAGACTTGAAATCCTGTTGGAATCCAACCACTGAACTGAGATGGTAAAACAAGGAGGTAGGTGGCTTGGGTACGATTTAGGCAACAAGCAAGTCAATACAATTGGTGGAAGATACTGCACACTGAATGAGTATGAAAAGTCATCCGAGTATTCATGGTCCACCTGGTCAGCAAATGAAGTAAGTTTTGCAGTTATTGTAAATGCACCAGGAGCCTCAATATGTATGTGAAGCTGCAAAGAAGCAAACAATATTGGTTTGTCAACTTGTTTAAACATGGAAACAAATTTTGAATTGATGTGCTTATGAGATAACCTGGAAAGATCTTAGGCCAATCTGTCTGTCAAGAATAAATGCATTGTCTCCATAAATTGACTCCATTGCAAGCAACTGCAAATGTAACGGACGAAAGAAGGAACAAATAGATAGCATGCCTTAAGAATTTACTCAATGTAATTCAACCAGCAGAAAACTAAATTGAGCAAATCAAGGATTAATTGTAGATGCCAAGGAAATCATCTATTTGTAAGCAGTTTAATTTTTTTGTATTTAGTAATGTCTAAGTTCAGCAATTTTTTTCTGAAACAGACCAAATTGTTGCAGAACAGAATTAAGAAAGCGGTTCAAATAGAATTTAGTTCTCATATGAAAAATATATCCACTGGCAACTAAAATCTAAATGTATAGTTGACCCAAAGACAACATAGTAGAGACTGAAACTCGTGAACGGAAGCACATAAAAAGCCAAAAGTGTTAATATTATTGGACAAACATAAATTGCAACTCTGCAACATCTTACAGAGGCTGAGGTAGTAGAAAACAAGTAGAACACGACAAATTGGCAGCAAAACTAAATATGTTCAAATCCTTGTTGCAAAATAGTACTAGAAAAGGCCAATTGTTGTCAAGTACTACAAAATACTCTAATATTAAAAGCTAAGCATGGAGCTATAAGGTCTACATCAAATTTATGACCAAGATGAAAAACAAAAAGCATCTTACAACATCAATGAGCCAACCTTATCATGCAGTTGAACCTTTTCAACTGATTTAGATTACTTTTCTATGCATCTACAAGCAACACGGACATCATTTGGAACTAGCAACATAAAGACTGAATCAGGAGCTTGTGAATGTATTTTGTACATCTAAAGTACCAGTTTAATGGCACTACAATCCTTACAAAGTCACACTTCTATGTTGTTTAACTTCTTTTATTATAGCAGCATCTAATCTGCACATACATTATTTAGGAAGGGCGTATTTCTTGACTTAAGGAGTCCAGGCTATAAATCCAAGTTATTCGGTATACCATGAAGGACTGATGCTTTGTTCCTGATGAATGATTACAAATCCTAGAAGTGTGATGTTATTAGTTTGTCAACTCTACTAGTCAAAGTTCAATAGCTCCCTTGTGATTATCCTATTAGTCAGTTTAATACCTTAAGATCCATATTGTAGTTTAAACTCTAATCTAATCTAAAAAGCTTGAAATTGAAATCAATCAACATATCATTTCTCGCACATACTATAGCAAGTTTGATGCTCCTTGACCAAATAGAATTAAAACAACGTTAAAACTAGGATCGAGAAGTTCAGTACCTCTACGTTAAATTTATTAATGTACTCCTAAGTGGATTACAATGATGCAATTAAAATTCAGAATCATCCAATTCTAGCTTATTACAACATTACAAAGACCGTGAACAAACAGAAAACTTCAAGGTTGTTAAGTGCAACAGTTATTGCGTTAACGGTAGAAATTTATGCATGTTCAGTGCCAAATTACCTCATCTTCCTGTTGTTGATCGTTGATCCTCAGTTGCTCTTCAGACAATTCCGGCTCCTCCAAACCCGAATACAGCTCTACCAATCGAGTTTCCACATTTTCAATCACTTTCTCAGGCTCACAACTATTGTCAGTGTTAAGACTCTCTTGGTTTTTTGAGTCAAAGCCATCAAGTTTCTTACTTTCTAGCTCCACAGAACTTGGTTCCGTATTGGGAGAAGATACTTCAGAATCCAACGAACCAACCTGAGAATTCGACGGATTGAACTTTGACTTCTCAACAAAAACTTGCTTGGGACCATGCTTCTGTGAATTATGTGATGCCCACTTTGCATTTCGCCGAGCTTTCGATGATTTTGGTCGCGAAGCTTTCGGGTGACAAGAAGACGGTGAGACAGAAGAGTCTTGAAAATCTTGTTCTTGTTGAGTCCGTACTTGATCTTTTGGTTGCTCAGGAACGTGGTGATTTGATTTACAATCCCCTCTTCTCATATTTCTCATGGCGGTGGTGTGTAACAGAAAGAGAGAGTTGCAGGGCTTTGATGTATCTTAAACAAGATGCTTCAATGGAGAATCCATATTGAATCGATTCCTTTCCTGTTTTAGTCAGAATTGAATTGCATTTGCTATATTGGCTTGCTTTGCTCACACATGGTCATTTAATTATTTTGTCTTTCTCGATGCGCTTATTACGTGGCATGGAATCCACGGTCGCTGGACACTTGGTAAGAGTTATTTGTCAAATTGTGGGTTTAAATCGTATTTATATACATAGCTGATTAAAATTTAGAGTTAGAGTTTTGTTTTTTATAAATAATCTATTTAATTAAAGTAAAAATTAATTTGAGTATGGATAGTTCAAAGATGCTTTCTTATAATTAAAACTCTTCTAAAATACTTCTTAATAAAAAAAAGAAAGTATTTGGCATGTTTAACAAATTATTGGGAAAAACGTAATAATGTGCAATGAAATGATGAAGCATATCTCTTCGGCTCTAGTTAAAGAGGGCTTTTGTAATATTGAAGATTTTTAAAGCTGGAAAACATTCTTCTACATATGACCAACGTTTTTCAAATATGATCAACATTTTTAATTCCTAATAAAGACTCCAAATCTCTTACATGACCAACCTCTAGAATTCTTCATAAGAGATTCCAAGTTAAATAAATATTTGTTGGTTCACAATTATAGAAGGGTATAATGATTCTTGACTTAATTGGAGGCAATACCATATTAGCTCTTTTCCAACTTCCTTTCCAACATTGCTTTGGTCATCATATTGGACCAATTGTCGTTAGTATGAGTTTTATCAAGTTGTAAATGCTTTTTTTCTAACAAATTTTATATCTAATAATAGTAAACATCGATGTGTTTTGATAAAGAGTGAAAGGCTAACCTTTTTTTTAAGTGAATTAACATTATAATTGTCGCAAGGCAACACATACTTTTTGTACACTTGGCCTAATTCAGTAAGAAAGTTTTCATCCAAGCATCTCCTTGGAAGCTTCAATGGTTGTGATATATCCCACTTCACTTATTGACAAGGCAACACATTTTTATAATTTTGAATGTTGTGAGACAACTATCTCTTCATGAAGTTGATTTTTTAGGACTAGTGTCTCCAACTAAATCTCCATCTGTGTATCCTTTAAAGTTTATACATGTTTTCCTTTACTGAAACACAAACATCTTTTGGTTGTTTTCAGAAAATATCGAAGATTCTTAGTTACTTCTATTCTTTTACTAGGTCATATAGGAATCTATTGATCAATGTTTTGAATTTTGTACCTTGCCCACTAAAAAAGGTATGAAATTATATTCATCAGTATCAATTGATACTAATAATTTTGCATGGTACCAATCAGTATCAACCTGTATTTGAAATATCAATCGGTACCATAAAATTTAAAAATTTAAGAGACTAAATTGAATAAAAATTCATCTAATAACTTGTTAACTATAAAATCCACCCCCATCGCCAACTTGCTTCAAATGAGTCACAACTCAGAAGATTCAAAACTCACTCAAATTTATCTTCCTCACTCTCCCCACCTCCCATATTCGCTCCTCTATTAATAATGTTGGCACTCTAATAACACCCTTACATTGCCATAGCCTTCGTCGTCACTAATGGCATAGATGCAAATTTTTTATATGATTGCATTGGTACTTGCTTTAGATCATAAATACTTTTCTTTAATTAGTATACCATCATTTTTTTCTAGAACTTAAAACTCTTTATATTGTTCCATATTGATCGCTTCTTCAAGATCACCATGAAGAAAGCTATTTTAACATTGAATTATTAGATCTCCAATTCTAAAGTAGTTGCTAGACTAGTTACTACTCAAATGGATGACATTTTTACCATTAGAGATAATAATTTCTTCAAAATTGATGCCCTTTTCTGATTATGTCCCTTTATAATCAGTTTGGCTTTGTACCTTGTTCATAGACTATTCTGTTCTATTTTAAATGTATATACCCCTTTATTTTCAAAGTTTTTCTTCTTTTAGGTAATTATACTAGATCATATGTTTCATTATAGTGCAAGGATTCCATCTCCTCTTACATAACTTTATCCCATTCTATCTTGTAGTTCTCAGTTACAACTGCTTCATAGTTTTGAGTCCCCCTTCGTCACTGACAGTCACATACTCATTTGAAGAATATCTAGTAGAGGATTGTCTCTTCCTAGTAGATAATCTAAACTAAGCCTCTACAAGTTTATCGAGTTCAATCTCTTCTTTGATTTACTCACTTTGATCTCCCTCTTGATCATTTTTTGTCGATGGTGAAGCAAGATTATTAATACTAGCAAGATTATTGATAATAGTATTATCTTCTTATATCATAAAGAATGGACAAGAAATAAAATGATTGACAATTATAGGTTTAAGCTTTTCTATCTTCTTTATATCTTCAATGGTTTGGTCCTAAAAAAATCTCTACATCTTATAATCTTTATATTGTTAGGATCCCAAAATCAAAGGCCAATTTCATCTTTTAGTGTCCCAAGATAAATACATTGCTTGATCTTTACATCAAGCTTTATTTGTTGACCTCTTAGGAATATGAATAAATGTTTGACACCTAAATACTTTTAAATGATTGTAAGAAACCTTCTTTCCATACCAAACTTCCTCTATGATATCTCCATCCAAATGGAATGGTGATGAAAGATTGAAAATGTCAATGACATTCTTTATGACCTTAACCTTGAACAACTTTGATAGCTTGACGTGAGAAAACATACATTAAAACCTTTCTTCAATATATAGTGTGGTTCATTCCTTTAACTATACCATTGTTGTGGATGCCTTTGTTGGGAAATCTTATACCAAAAAAGGACAGCGTCAGAGTTGATGTTCTTTTTAATTTCAGTTATTGTTTCTTATCCTGTAGGAAGTTTAGTAGTATAGGACTTTTATTATGACAATAAGTCTGATCCTTATTTAAAGGAACAACATAGTTAGGAATTTGACAGATACAAT
>JANSVB020000013.1:1432281-1442703 GCA_025504935.2 Erythroxylum haughtii
ACCTTTTTTTTTCTTTCTCCTAATTGCAATCCAAAATTAGAAAGTTAACGTTCAGGTCAATAATACTTTCCAAGAGGATACGATTACCTCTAACTAAAAAATCATACCATCTCATGCATTCTTTTCTTTTAGCATTTCCTCATAATAATTGGCAATAACCTATGAAAACCTATGCGTAACTATCATAGATATTGAATTAAGTTGAGAACTTTTGTTTTATTTCATAGCATTTAACCTATGGTACTGTCATGTTGCTTATTATTCTTTTTAGTCAAAATATAATTAATTAAATTGATTAATTAATTAATTAAAACATAATTAAATATTACTGTTCATTATTAATTATTATTAGTTAATTAGGTTCATTATTAATCAATCTATACAAATTGATTCAACATTTTGTGTTCGATGAGTTAACCCCAAAAAGTAAGGAGTTTGAGTTTTTAAAATTACTTCATAGATTAAACTTGACTTTAAAATTTAATTTAAATTATTGAAAATTCCAACTCAAATTTATATTCATAAGTTTAAATTAACCTATAATTATTTTCTAATAATTTTATATTAACGAACAAAAGACAGAAAGTCTTTAACTAAAAATTTTCTATATGTTTTGAAAATAATATTTTATTTCTAAATTATTACTTATATTCATCTCAACAAAATATAAATTAAATTAAATAGCAAATAAATTTTGGCTTTTGAGTAACAAAATATTATTTTAGTTGACAAATGTGTTATGTAAATATCATTGTTTCAGTATCTTCTAACATATAAAAATAATAAAATTAAGAGAAAATTATATTTTAAATTCAAAATTTTCCTTAATGATAAAAGTTAAAACACCAGTTAAAATTAAAAGTTGTATCAATTAAATGTTCAAATTTAACGTGGAGCACCATATAATTACTAGAATGTCGAGTCTGCATATACTTAAATAACGAAAGGAATAAAAATAATAATTTCATTTTAAATTAAAGAATTAAATGATTTTTTAGTGTTTTTTTAAGCCAAAGATTTGGATAACACTCTAATATTTCTCAAAAAGTTTGAGTACATAATTGTTATTATTTAAGTCAAAGATATAAACTATCTCCTAACATTTTACACAAAAAATTAAGTTAGTCTCTATCATTATTTTACGTCATAATGTTCATAAAATAATACTATTTGCACCATAAAACTTAAATCTACTAATTTTCTATAATGTTACAATTTAACACAAAAATATCCTTAATCTTTACAAACAATGCCATACCTGTATACAAAAAAAAATCATCACAACAAATAAATAGGTAGTATTTTTATTTTAATATATAAATATTGCATCAGAGTACAAACAATGTCATTGATTTCATACAAAAATATTGTTACTCTTTACAAATACTCCCACACCACTTCACAAAAAAAGTACCTTTACAAACATTACCAGGTCTCTATACAAAAAAAGTATTATATTGTCTAGTTCTTACTCATCTTCATTAAAGGTTTTTGTAGGATCCAATTAAGTAATTGTATCAAAAACCATGATCATTTAACTTAGCGTATGGTTACTACTTCTTTCTGTCGGTGGAGACAGATAATAAAACACAAAAAATTTGTGCCTCGCAATGTTTGATTGTTGATCTAACTTATTTTTGTTTTGAGTCCAAATTATAAAATATAAATTTTTTGTTCCTTCTAAAACTGTGAAACAAGAGTTCTTATCAATATGTATTTATGGATGATTTTGTGAAAAAAAAAACATCATTTTGTAACACCCAATTTGGTAAACCATGTTGGCCATGTTCGTAATAACTCAACATGGTCAGAGAATATACTCCTCTAGTCAAAATGATAAAAATCAAAAAATGAAATAATAGAATCTATAATTAAAAGTTTTTAATCATAGTGGACTGATTTGTTAAATAAAAAAATATTGTTAATTACATACAAAATTAGATTAATTTTAACTTTTCATTTTCTATATGAATCATTTTAATCATTGATGTGAAAAATATATTTTGTATTTAATTAATAATACATTATTTAAATACTTATTTTTAAATATATACCTTATAGCAAATTAAAATATTATTAATTATAGATATAACTAAATCAAGTCTAACTTGTCCAATATTAAGATGTTTTAAAATATTACGAAAACTTTAGAAAGTTATTTAAGACTTTTGTATTTTGAGTTTTTTTTAAGTAAGAATACAATTTGTATATGATCGTATTTTCGACTATATTCCTGACATTTTCTTAAAAACTCAAAAAAAAAAAGTTTGGGGTCTCTTCTTAAGATTATCATAAAATCTTTAATCTTGTCAATTCGGATGAGACAGTTATGTCCAATTTAAGAAGTATTATATAAATTTGATATTAAATTAACTATATTAAATTTAATTTTGTACATAATTAATAATATTTTGGTTTAATTTTAAAATGAGTCCAAAATGATTTAAATTAAATCTAATTTGTCCGATATCTTATCTGATTTAGAGATTACTTCTTAAGTTTGACATGAATTTCTCATTAAAATTCTGACTTAGATGATTCAAGTTGGTATGAAAAGTATAGGAAGTTCTATAAAATTTTTATCTTTTGAATTTTTTTTAGAGTGAAGAATACAATTTGGGAGACGCTGGTATCATAGGACATGTCCTTCATAGAACTATTTATTTAACGAGCGCACTTTAGGACATGATTGTATTTCTAATCATCATCTTCACTTTTTTGTAAAGAATCTCAAGATACAAAAGTTTGAGAGCTTTTATTAGAAGATTGTTTGGATTCAATTTTTTGTTATTTTTAGTTTTGTTTTTCACTTTTAATTTTTAAAACAAAATTAAAAAACATTTTACTTATTTATGTTAATGTAGTTATATTTTTGTTATTGATAATAATAAAATATTACTAAAATTTAAAGATTAATTATTTTATTAATTGCATTCGTTATAGATTAACTATATTTTTAAGTCAAATTATTTATAAATTAATATTTATTCATTAATATATATTTTAATTACTAAAATTTAATTTGATATTTATTCACTTAAAATATGTTAAAGTATATTTATTATATAATTATTAAATTAAAATTTTATTTTAAAAATAAAATTTAAATTAATTATAAATCAAATAAAATAAATAATTAGATTTTATTAATCATAATTATTAGTAATTAATAATAAACTAAATAATATTTATTTAGTTGAAGGTAAATCAGATTATGACAAAAAATGAAAATAGAAAATAAAAACCAGTTTTTGTGATTTTTAAAATTTATGAAAAATTCAAGAAATCAGAACTAAAAATAGAAATTAGAAACTCAAACAAATAAAACTTTTTTTACTTAATTTGAAAACAAAAAAAATCAAAAATAAAAACAAAAACAGAAATGGATAGCCCTAATTTTTCATAAAATCTTGAATCATCTCAATTAGAGTTCGAATGAGAAAGTTATTCCCAATTTAAGAAATATTATCTAAATTTGATATTTAATTAGCTAAATTTGATTTAATTTTGTTTATAATTAATAATAATGTGGTTTAATTTAACAAATCAATCCACTATAACTTAAAATTTTTAAATGATTATTTATATAAAAGTAAAATATTATTATTTATTTATTTATTTATTTATTGAGTCTAACTTATTCGATATTCAACTTAGACAATGCTTCTTAAATTTGACAAAACTTTCTCATCTAAACATCAATTGAAATTAGTCAAGTTGTTACAAAAACTTTTAAGAAATTTTATAAAACTTTTTATATTTTAATTGTTTTAAAAAAAGTTAAGAACATGGAATGGGACATGCTGGTGTCCCAAAACTTGTCCTTTATAGGGTTGTTTATTTACCAACTACACTACAAGATATGGTCGTGTCTTCAATTATGTTATTAACATCCTCTCAAAAATCTCAAAACGCAAAAGTTTGGACTAAGAATTTTTGTAAAATCTTGAATCATCTTAATGAAAGTTTGAATGAGAAAAACCTCCTAATCTTTTATTCTCAACCTATTCGGATGTGAATATATTTAAAGAAGTTGGTCGAGCTCTAAACTGTAATGAGCCATACATTGAATTAATCACATACTTCGTTTTTCTGTAAACGAGAGTTTTAAGCTTCTTTTTTTCCAGTATTCCTAAGTTTTTGGCTTTTTCTTTGTAATATATTTGTTAAGTAATTTCATTTTTTATTAATTTAGTAATTATATGTGGCTAATGAAGTTCAAAATAAAGAATAACGTGTGTGACATGCACCGAAATTCTAGATCTGTTATGACTATTTGTGTCTATTTACAATCTACTTTCCATGGATCATATTACATAGTAGAAATTCCATATTTGTTATGACTATTTGTGTATTTACAATCTACTTTCCGTAGATCATATTATATAGTATGCTTTCTCTATGAATAAGTTACGTCGAAATCACTTTTCTTTTATCTCTCTGCCTTACACACGTGCACACACATATAAACAATGCACAATAAATAATGAAAAAAATTAATATATTTTTCTCATGTTAATAGTTTTAGAACATTTCAAGCGTTGTTGTCCGCCTTGCATTTGCTTTGTACCATTAAGGTATGTTTTACTTTTCTCTTATATTATATTGAGTTTTACTTTATTTATTTAGTACTTCGATATTTTGGTATGAAGTTTTGGTATGTTAAGTTTTTCTTCGATTCTTCCAAATGTCTTTCAAGTACTTTCAGACCATGCATATGAATGTTTTTTATTGTTTCAATAAATAAGCTATTTTCTTCTCATATATTGGATGGCATTTACAACTACTTTCTAACATATCAAATTTTCTAGCCGATGTTACTACTATTATTATTTTGTCAATTCAATTAGTGGAACCAACCCTTAAGCCATTCAACAATTTCAAGTTATTAAAATTTGACCAAACTCAAACTTTTAGTTCTTTGTTGTCATAGAGCACTGGTCACCAGAGACCTATATTTTAGCCCTACGACATGAATCAGACTATCACAGAATCCAGCAGACAAATCTTTAAATTATTCCAATAAAATTTTTGAATTAGCCAAAAAAAATTAATATTGTTACATTTACAATATGCAGGTATTTTTTTTAATTTTACTACAATAACTAAATACCTAATATATAAAATCAATTTTAAAATAATAATCTATATTCAATTTAAAATAAATATATTAGTTTTAATTCATTCAATACGATCATAATACATTTTTTTGCACCAAAAATATATATGGCCAATATTATATATGCATATATTTATTTTTAAGAATATTCAAAACTTATCATGTAAATTTTTTTAAATATTGAATTGAAGCAGCCTAATTATACTGAATTGAAGAGTCTTGGGTGTTTGTGTTTTGCTGCAAACACTAAACCTCATAAGGATAAGTTGGAGCCTAGAGCCTTCCGAGGTGTTTATCTTGGTCATTCTCCAAGGCAGAAGGGATACAATCTGTATGATCTGCAAGCAAAGAAATGTTTTGTTTCTAGAGACATTTCTTTCCATGAGAATGTCTATCCTTTTAAACATTTTATGGCTACTGATGATATCTCTATCAGATTTGTTAATTTACCTTCACTTGTGCAGGATGATCACTATTTGTTGAATCCTTCTGGCGACTCAGTTGCAACTAATGGTAACACGTTTGTTCCTTCATCAGATTCATTTGCATCACCTTTGCAGATGATTGATATAATCACTACTACAAAAACTGGAATTGTTGAACCTACAGTTACAGAACCTATATTGCCAATCAAAAGAAGTGATCGTGCTAGACAAAAGCCATCTTGGCTGAGTGATTTTATGTCCCAAGTGAGCAGAAGGCCTTCTTATCTAAAACGTATAGATATGCAGTCTTCTTCAGTTTATACTCCTAATACTTATCCTTTCATTGTGAATCCTGACTTCAGTGCAACTTATGTTGATTTTCTAGCCAATGTTTCTACCATTCAAGAACCAATGTCTTATTTTCATGCTAGCAAAGACGCTAATTGGATTATGGCCATGAATTCAAAATTAGATGCTCTTGAAAAGAATGGAACATGGGAGCTTACACCGTTACCCGAAGGAAAGAAGGCTATTGACTCCAAGTGGGTCTACAAGGTAAAATTGAAGCCAAATGGGAAAGTTGATAGATTTAAAGCCAGATTAGTGGCTAAGGGATATAATCAGATTGCAGGGCTTGACTACAATAATAGTTTCTCACCAGTAGCCAAGGTGGTTACCCTGAGAATCTTATTTGCACTTGTGGCTGCAAAAAATTGGCCTTTGCACCAGCTCGACATCAATAATGCTTTCTTCGTGGGTTCCTAGAGGAGGAGGTCTATATGCATCCACCAGAAGGTTATACGAAAGTAGCCCCAAATGAAGTTTGTAAGTTGAAAAGATCTTTATATGGTCTTAAGCAGGCTTCTCGGCAATGGAATGTTGAACTCACTTTTCAGCTGTAAACTTAGGGTTTTAAACAATCCCAAATTGATCATTGTTTGTTTACTCTTAAGAATTCTTCTTGTTTTTTTTTTCTCATCTTGGTCTATGTAGATGATATGTTATTAACAAGCGATTCAGAAGAGGAAATCTGAAAAGTGAAGAAGTTTTTAGATGCTGTCTTTACTATAAAAGACCTTCATTATGCTAAGTACTTCTTGGGACTTGAGATTGCAAGGTC
This sequence comes from Erythroxylum haughtii, assembly GCA_025504935.2. Lineage (NCBI taxonomy): Eukaryota > Viridiplantae > Streptophyta > Magnoliopsida > Malpighiales > Erythroxylaceae > Erythroxylum > Erythroxylum haughtii. The sequence continues at coordinate 1,438,946 of JANSVB020000013.1, forward strand.
ACCCCACGATATGTACATCAACCAGAGAAAGTATGTGTTGGATCTAGTTGAATTCACGGGCTTGATGAGCAGTAAACCTGCAACTACACCTCTGAAGAAAGGTTTACTTTTGATAGAAAACAGTGGCTTACTTCTTGACGATCCGCAACAATACAGACAACTGGTAGGGAAGCTATTATACTTAGGTTATACACGGCAGACATCACTTTTGTTGTGCATTAGTTAAGCCAATTTGTTCATGCACCTACAGTTATTCATTGGAAGGCGGCACTACATATCTTACGATATTTAAAGGGCAATCCTTCTTTGGGATTGTCTTATCCTATTGGTAATTCTTTTATACTTGAGGCGTATTGCGATGTAGATTAGGCTGCATGTCATGACACCAGACGCTCTGTGTTCTGATTTCTGTGTATTTTTTGGATCCTTTTTAATTTCTTGGAAATCTAAGAAGTAGGCGACGATCTCAAAATCTTCAACGGAGGCAGAGTATAGAAGCATGGGCTTAGTTGTTTGTGAGCTTTTATGGATATCTTACATTTTGTGGGATTTTCAAATTCTTGTCTCTTCCTATTTCTTTAAAGTGTGACAACCAAGCAGCATTACACATTGCTGCTAATCCGGTGTTCCATGAAATAACTAAGCAATTGTATATTGATTGTCATATAGTTCGAGAGTAGCTGAAAAAGGGTTTTCTTTCTTTATCACACACTTCTTCCTCTATACAGATAGCAGCTATCTTTACTAAGTCTCTTCCAGCTCCAGCTTTTACCACTTTCATAACCAAGTTGGAGCTAGTAAGAGATTGGGATTGTACGATCTCTTACTAGCTCCAACTTGAGGGGGGGATGTAAAAATATTTATTAGTTAATGGTGTTAATGGTTTTAGTTAGAGTTAGTTAAAAGTAGTTTTTTCTTTTCAGCTACGTAATGCATGTATATAACGATGTACAGTGAATATTTTCCAGTGTGTAAATAACACAGAAAATTCACACTATCTTACTTCTTCCATACGATAGTAAAATACATTCAAGGATCACTTATACAATTATCACAATGAGAATTTCATAGAAATATAAGTAGTGTCCTAAATAGATTTTTCATATCAGGTCTGTTCAGTGAACTTGTTCTCTAACAAGAACCCACACATTTGTTTAAGTATCTCCATACTTTAGCCTAAGAGATCGACAAAAACGTGTGCTAGTCTTTTTTTCATTATATTAATGTCCAATCTTAATAGACAATGACTAGGAACATTTAAGAATATTATATAAATACAATATGAATCTCATAATTATAATCTCATTATAATTTCATTTGCAATGTACAATTATTCCATGGACTTTATCATATATATTTAAACATGTACAAGAAAATATGTCTTTTAAATAATTTGTCACTAAACTATAACCAAAGCGATTGGCTGTAGGGCATAAACCAATAATTACAACCAGGTTATATTTTTATAATTATTACAAATAAAAATACATTTTATTATTTTTTATGACATCTTTATTAAATGACTAATGATCTACACTTTTCTTTTTGGTAAAAAGAGTATTGAACTTCCTCTTGATAAGGTCCATGCTGAACTAAAAACAAAAATCTTTCTCATTCATAGCAAACTTGTTCACATGCAACCATTGGACGGAAGACAACGCTTCACTATTGTCTATTACTGCTAGCCTGATGATGCTAAAATAGAGAGAGGCTTAATTTCAAGCGAAAAAGGAGACAATGACAATGATGAAATAAGATTCACAACTATTTTAGGTATCCATCATTATTTATTCAAACATTTTTCGTATTTTATCTTTGTCACCCCTCACATATCAAATGAATCATCATCATCATCACACCTAATCTAAAGTCCCGCAATAAAGTGGGATCTGGAGATATCTGATAGTACGCAGTTTTACCTCTATATAGTAGAGAGGCTGTTTCCGGTAGACCCACATGCAAATGTGACAATAAAAGAGTGATACAGGTTAAAGAGTAAATAAGTAAAACTGACACGCTAAATCACTATGTAAATAAAATTACAATAAATACATAAATAAATAAAATTACAATAAATACGATTAAAACCCATTCTCTTATAAAAATTCAAGTTGATAGGACAAATTATGTACTTAAGATTAACATTTGAAAAAACATACACAAAGCAATGTCTTTTTACACGTTTGCATATGTGCATGGAAAGGCAAGTGTCTTAAATGACATAATCAACTGGAAGGGAACTGGTTATATAATACATATATATAGCATATACACAAGCAGGAAGGTTGTGCAACCACGGGAGTTATTGTAATAAGAAATAAGCAACTAGTACTTTTGAAGAAAGAAAGGCACTTAATAAGAATACAAGCATTATAAACTAGTAGAGATAAGACTGAATCCACAAAACTACATCAACGATCACCAAACTCATTTATGCATTATCCATTATGTAATCACAATTTAAGAATTCTTCAATGGGTAACAACAAAATCTGGTAAACAAGAAGAATGGGAATGTAATAATATACGGCACAAAACCAGGTGGAGGTAGTATCAAAATAGACAAAATAGGTGATTATTAGATTTTTCTTTGTGCAAGAAAAAAAGGGGTGAAAGAATCATCTGCTAATAATGAACTAGAACTGCTGATAACTTTCAATTTTTGTTGTTGATGATTGCAAAAAAACCACAATCATAAACTTTAAACACACTTCGCAATAGCGAAGTATATACCTTTTGTCAAAGATTGATTATTACTAGTATTTTACATCTCACCCTTCAAACTACTCCATAATATTTACTTTTAGACATTTTATACAACTATACTTTAACCTACATCAATTCACTTATGTGATCACTTTTATCTCTTATGAGTACTTGTGCGCAAATTGTATATTTATCTATTATTTATTGCATTTATTATATTTTTTCCTATACTTCGATTATTTTATTTTTTTCTTCTAACCCAAACTAACCTCTGCATATATACTTTGTTTTTTTATAAATATTTTTAGAAGACAATCTTGAAATTGAACCAGAACTGACGCCAACCTCAGATGTTCCTGTTGATGACCACATAAAAAAACTCATATTATCGTAAACTTTTAACCCTATGTAAAACAACCTAACCATGTAACTTTTACCGATGATTAATTAAAATTGCTATCTCATAACGTAAACTAGAAACTTATACCTATTATTTGCTTTTGTCTTATTTTTCTTCTGCTTTTTTTTTTATTCCACGTGATTGAAAAATAATTATCCAATATACTACAAATATATAAGAAACAACCCGTATAATTATCCATGCAAATTCTATTTAACACATTCTAGTTCATCTGAACATGGCGGATCCAAAAAATTTTTTAAATGTGGACAAAATTTTAATAGAAATAAAATTTTATTTTTAATGAAAGCAAAATTTTAATACGAATAAATTTTTTTTTTTTTGTGAAGGTAAAATTTAAAAAAGTAATTTTTTTTAAAGAAATCTGTTCACTGCCGCTGTAGATCCGCCGCTGCATCCGAGCATTATCTTTTTGCAAATCTCACTGCACATTTATACAGTAAACACCTTATAGTAATAAGCTTACTTATGGTAGACATTCGGATATTATGGTAGGCACAAAAGATTGTTCAAAACCCGGTTCTTGGCCCAAAAAGCTGCTTCTTTATGCTTTATTTGACCCGACTCGATCCGGTCCACTTCCATTATTCTTATATTTTGGTCTCTCCCTCCTCCTCTTCAAAGATCCAATT
>JANSVB020000013.1:1501383-1518623 GCA_025504935.2 Erythroxylum haughtii
CACGTACATGCTCAATGAATATGATTTCAATAAGTATCACGACAATGAGTTATTTTATGAATAGTTTTGCTTATTGCTATGTTATAAATATGTTCCCACGAGCTTTATAGCACAACATATTCAATAAGAGACAAAAGTGAGTGTACAGAATTTGGAAACCAAATGGGTCAGATAGCAGTGAGGCTTAATCATCTCAAATCGCAAAGTGGATCAAAGCTGCCACCCCAACCTGAAGTGAACCCGAAGAATGTCAGCACTATAATCCTGAGGAGCAAAAAGGAGATTAAGGGTCCCAAGAGAATTGCACCAAAGATTGCTACCGATGAAGAGATTAAGAAGGCATTGTGAAAGGAAAAATTTTGTCATTAAGTACAAAAATAAATTTTGAAAGCTATAATATCATTAAGACTAATCCTCCACCTTTTCTGAGCTTACTAACAAGATACCGAATAAGGAGGAGAAGGACAAAGAGATATTAGAGACTTTCTAAAAAATGAAAGTCAGTATACCTTTGCTCGAGGCAATTAAACAAGTGCCAAGGTACGCCAAATTCCTCAAGGAACTGTGTACATATAATTGGAAACTAACAGGTGATAAAAAAGCGATGATGGGTGAGAATATATCTGCAGTTTTAGAAAGAAGATGCCTCCAAAATGCCGAGATCTAGGTATGTTTACCATTCCTTATAAAATTGGTAATAATGTGATTAGTAAAGCTATGTTGGATTTAGGAGCTTCATTTAATGTGATGCCTCGTTTAATTTATACTTCTTTGAATTTGTATCCTTTGAAAGAAATAAGCGTTATCATACAATTGGATGGCCGCACTAATGGTTACCCTAACGGTGTAGTTGAGGATCTTTTGGTGTAGGTAAATAAGTTAATATTTCCTACATATTTTTATGTTGTTGATATGAATGATGATACTTTGTACAATCTGATACCTATCTATTAGGGAGATCATTTCTCAATACAACTCAAACTAAGATAGATGTTTGTGAGGGCACCCTCATGATGGAATTTGACAGGGAAGAGATTCATTTCAATAAATTTGATGCCATGAACATCCTCTTGATGATTACTATGTTTTCTCTATTGAAGTGATCAATCCTTTGGTATAGGAAATGTTTAAATTAAATTGTAAGGATCATTTAGAAATTGTCTTAATTGAGGAAATGGAAGCAGAAGCCAATAATGATAATGAAGTGGGAGAGGAGCTTATCGAAACAGTAGTTGCTATGGAATCATTAGATAATTCTTCGAAAAGTTATGGTTTGGCTTCTGTGAAATTATCTAAATCTCACCAGAAATTGTTACCTTCTGATGTGCCCGGAATTGGAACTGAAGTCACTCCCTACCCACCTCAAGTCTACCTATTTAGGAGATAAGCAGACTCTCTCAGTTGTCATTTCAGTAGAGTTGACTTCAAATCAAGAGAAAAGACTGGTTTGAATGCTGAAAAAGCATAAGAAGGACATTGGGTGGATGATTGAAGATATCCAAAGAATAAGCCCATCAATATGCATGCATCGTATTTTGTTGGAGGAGGATGCAAAGTCAACAAGGCAAGCTCTGCGTAAGCTAAATCCTCCAATGATGGAAGTTATGAAAAAGGAAGTGCTGAAGCTTCTCAATGCTAAGGTTATCTACTTGATCTTCGACAGTAAGTGAGTAAGTCCTGTCCAAGTAGTTCCAAAGAAGTCTGGAATCACCATTGTGACTAATCAACAAGGTGAGTTGGCTCCCATCAGAATGTAAACTGGGTGGCAAGTGTGTATTGACTATAGAAAATTGAATTTAGCAACTCATAAAGACCACTTTTCCCTTCCCTTTATTGACCATATAGTTGAGAGATCGGATAGTTATGATTATTATTACTTTCTAAATGACTTTTTAGGTTATCTTCATATCTCGATTGCACAAGAAGATTAGGAAAAGACCACCTTCACATTTTAGTGTATGCTGGGAATATGCTGGGAAGATCAACGCACTCACCATTTGGAATATGCAACGCACTCACCACGTTCCAGAGATGCATAGTAAGATTCTTTATGAGTATGCTGGGAAGATCATAGAGGTATTCATGCATCATTTTAGTGTATATGGTTCTTCTTTTGATGAGTGCCTTGAGAATCTTACTATTATCTTAGAACAATGCATTGAAACTAACCTTGTTCTAAATTGACAAAAAATGTCATTTTATGGTGGATCAAGGTACAGTTTTAGGCCATTTTATACCTATTAGTGGTATTAAGTAAGACAAATCTAAAATTGATCTTATTTCTACTTTACCTTATGTCTTTACTGTGTGAAAAGTGCATTCTTTTCTTAGGCATGTAGGTTTTTATCGAAAAATCATTAAGGATTTTTCGAAGATAGCCACACCATTATGCAATCTCTTACAACAAGATGTCTCTTTTGAGTTTGATGATAAGTGTAAGGAAGCATTCAATAAACTTAAGGAGCTTTTGACATCTTCACTGGTGATTCAACCACCAGATTGGAACCTCTCCTTCGAAATCATGTGTGATACAAGCGACTATGCAATGGAGGTGGTTTTGGGACAAAGAGTGGGAAAAGCTTTGCATGTCATATACTATGCTTCAAAGACTCTAAACTAGCTTAATTAAATTATTCAACTACTAAAACATAACTGTTATCTGTGGTTTTTACTTTATAAAAATTTCAATCGTATTTGATTGGTGCTAAAGTAATTGTTTATTCTGACTATGCAGCTTTACGATACTTGCTCATGAAGAAGGAAGCAAAACTGAGGTTGATCATATGGATTCTCCTCCTTTAGGAATTTGACTCGGAGATTAGAGATAAGAAAGGGTAGAAAATGTGGTAGCTGACCATCTCAGCCATTTGATCAAAGAAGAAGATGACATCCCTTTGCAAGAGACGTTTCTAGATGAACAATCATTTTCTACTGATGTGACACCACCATGAGATGCAGACATTGTAAATTTCTTAGTTACTAATGAATTACCTATTAGTTTGTCAATGGCTCTAAGGTATAAGCTATAGAATGAAGTGAAGTATTATGTTTGGGATGACCCATATCTTTGGAGGCACTATACAGATCAAGTCATCAGGAGATGTGTACTTGAAAGTGAAACACCCTCGATCTTAGCATTCTACCATTTGTATGCATATGGAGGACATTTTGGAGTGAAAAGGATAGCTCATAAAGTTTTGGAGAGCAATTTCTACTGGTCATTATTGTTCAAAGATGCATATACCTTCTGCAAATTATGTGATAGCTGCCAAAAGTCAAGTAATCTGTCTCTAAGGATCAATTGCCACAAACCTTTATATTTTTCTGTGAAATTTTTAAAGTTTAGGGTATGACTTTATGGGACCTTTCCCTCCATCTTTTGGCTTTACGTTTATATTACTTGCGGTCAATTATGTTTCTAAATGGATAGAAGCCAAAGCCACTAGAACTAATGATGCAAATGTTGTTGTAGATTTTGTTAAGGTTAACATTCTTTCTAGGTTCAGGGTACCAAAAGCAATCGTTAGCGAAAGAGGAACCCCCTTTTGTAACAAGGTGATAGAGATAATGTTGAGAAAACATATCACGTGCAAGGTTTCCACCACTTACCACCCTTAAACTAACAAGCAAGCTAAAGTCTTGAATCGAGAAATCAAATTGATCCTAGAGAAAACAGTGTAGCCTAATAGGAAGGATTGGAGCGTAAGATTAGACGACATACTATGGGCCTATAAGAAGTCTTACAAAATATCAATTGGGATGTCTCCGTATAGACTAGTGTTTGGGAAGTTATGTCATATTCTATCGGAATTACAACGCAAGGCATATGAGGCTATCAAAAGATGCAACATGAATTTGGATGAGGTGGTTGTGCATAGGAAGTTACAACTTCAATAATTGGAGGAGATGAGGAATGACTCCTACTAGAATGCAGTGATATATAAGGAGAAGACGAAGGCTTTTCATGATAAGATGATTTCAAGGAAAACCTTCTCGGTGGGCTAAAAAAATGTCACTATATCACTCCAAGCTTAAATTATTTCTAGGTAAGTTGTGTTCCTATTGGGTTTGTCCATTTGTTATTACTTATGTCTTTCCTTTTGGTGCAATAGAGATAAAGAGTCTAAAAATCAACAAAACATTCAGAATGAATGATTATCGCTTAAAGCCATATTATGAAGGCTTCTAAATGGAGGATTTAGAATTGTTGATAATAGAAGACGTGACTGATGTCACTTGATGAAAGCAACAGGGGGTCAAGCCAATGATAATAAATAAAGGCGTTGCTTGGGAATCATCCCAAAGGAAGTCAATTTATGTTTATTTACATTTTTACATTTGCTATTTTTGTGAAATGCCTTATTTCTTACATTTGATGTTACATTGGTGACAATGTAAGTTTTAAGTGTAGGGGTAGGGATCTTAGTTTTTATGCATGTTTTGAGCTTAATTGTTATGTGGCTTTTTAGGCAATTTTCAAAATCAAACAAACAAAATCAAAAATTTTCTTGTTTCCTATTGCTTTTAAAATTATATAGTCATAATTAGAGTATGAATTGACAAGAAAAACTAATGGCAACTTTAGCATGTACTTTTGCTCTTATGATTGGTTAATTTGCATTGTCATTAGAAAAGCAATGATTAGTGTTAGACAAAAACCAGTGAGATTTTGAGCCATATTAGACTGATACATCAATATCAGTCTCACTGTCTTTTGTTATGTGTCACCTTTATGGCATATACATCTTCACTTTACTTTGATTTTCTATTCAAGATCAAATTTTTATCACATGCATTTTTATAAAAATGATTAGGCATTCTTTGTTGTTTACGAGCTACATTAGCTAAATAGCCTACCTATTTATATGAATTTTCCTTTATTACACCCCTTTTAGGTTTATTAGCCTTTTCTGTTGTATAAACCACATTACATGCTTTTAGACCTAACCAAATGTCCTACCCAACCCTTAAAGCTAGTGGAGCATTTGTTAATTCTTGATAACTGTGATTATACAAAAGCTTAAGTGTGGGGGTATACATACATATGGGTTGGTTATATTTGTTAAAATGTCATGTTATAAATTCTCATGTTGATGTAGCTTCTTTCAATTTTTAAATGAAAAGAAAGAAAAATAAAAAGAAAAAGAAAAAGAAAAGAAAGAAAAAAATGTTTGAATAAAAATATCAAGGAGGAAATGCATATTTTTTGCAAAGTTATTTATGATTAGCCTTTGCTCCTAAAGTTATATTGAATGGGTGGTTTGAATATATTATGTATAAGGTAGATGTTGTTTTAGATGGAGCCCTCTTTGTGTTATTTTCATATGGTATGGTTGAGGGTTGAACTGAGTTGTGAAATATAATTGTTGTATTCATCATAGCTGACGGTAATTAATTTTGAATGAATGTTAACTTGTGTACTTGATATGTCATTGAGTGTTACTTTTGCTTCACTAGCTTGATGTCTTTTGTACTACATTACCCAAAATACATCTCACCTTACCCTTGCTCACATTACAACCCTAAAAAAATCCTTTGATTCATGATTATGCATGTGACTTTTAGTGGTGAAGAAATGAAATGATATATAAAGTTGTGGATTGATGTGATCATAAATGGTGTTTAAGTGTACTTGTGGAAATATCTTATTTAAACACCTTTTGTCTAAGTCTATCTTTAGATTACTCAGTTTATAAAGGTGATAAAGTTAATTGATCATGAGTAAAAGCTCTTAATGTTGACTTATTGCTATAGGTTTTGAAAGTCATTCATCTTCACTTATGATTATCTATTCTTAGGAGATATGGAAAATGAGTAAGAGTTTTGGATTGTGATTTTAATTTTGATGATTTGCCCGAGGATGGTCAAAAGCTAAGTCTGGGGGAACTTAATATGTGCTTAAATGTTGATTCATTTGATTTACTACACTTACTGATTAATGCCTTAGAAATGCTTAAGATACTCACTTTAGCTCATACTTGATTTTAGGTACATTTCAAAAATGAAGGAGCTAAAGTGACCGGAAAGCATATTTATTAAAGCCACCTTCTCAATGTCCACACTTATTGATTCATGGAGCAAGAAGAAGAAGAGGATTAAAAGAATAAGAGACAAGATAGAATGTGAAGTAAAAAACAAAAGAAGAGTAGTCTCACAGGCACACATTGGTGTGCATGGGTGTAAGAAACTTCTCACACCCATACAACACCTCTCACGGTTATGAGAGGTCTCTCACAGTCGTGAGAGGGTTTGTCACAACTGTGACAAGTGTGTTACTTGTATGTCACACTAGTCACAGTCGTGACATACACACTCACGGGTGTGACAAAGCATGTCACACCTGTGAGTCCATTCTCACGAGCATGAAAAGGGATAACTATCCCATTTAACCCTAGTTTTTAACTATAAAAGGTAATGTTTTGATGGCACAAAGCAGACATTAAGATAGAAGCGATAAAAATGGTTTTCCCTTCATTTTCTCTTAATCTTTCACACTGAAAGAGGCAATAATGGCTGATGCTTGAAGCATGAAAAAGGATATCAAAGGTTAACTTCTCGATGCTGGTTCAATGGTGAAATCAATGCCCAATCACAGTTAGGCTATCTTATCTTGTTAATGTTGATAATGTCCTTTCGGATTGTTATTGTTGTTTGTGTTGATTGAATTTGGGTTTTGTTGGATGATCTTAATACATTATTTGGATTGTTTTATTACAAACCTATTACTAGAATGTTGAATGTAATCGGTAATCGTTACATTTGATGTTTGTTTGTATCATCTAATGATCTTGAATTGTTAGGAACAATGTAACTTAGGATAGATAACACAAATGTGTGAGGTTATTACCTATATTGATTGTTTTTTTACTTCGTAATGCGGCTGCCAAATTGAATATAAAGATCGTATCCTAGGTTATTCGATGGCTAGGTTCAATGAACGATCGTATCTTAATTAAATACAACCTAAGGGAAAATTGGGATTAGTAGAGCATATTATTAGTCTCTGATCAATAGTTCGAAGAGAGATGTGAAGGTGTTAGGATGATGGGATATGTTTAATCATGTTTAGGTCGAGATTGATCTTTGAACCGGACTTTACTTATATTCGATACTTTAATCATTTTTTATTGTTTGCTATAAAAATTTCACAAATACAGATATAAAATAACACAAATGAATTAAATTATAAAACAAAGAGTATGGGAAGAGAAATGCAAATTAATTTATAGTGGTTCGGTAAACAATCATTGCCTTCATCTACTTCTAAGACTTATCTTGGATTTCCACTATAAAACTTCTTTTAAAGCGAAGAATAACTTTTGTACAATCTTTTATTTTGGATAAGACGAACCTCCTTTTTAATCTTTCTTCAAGGCAAAGAGGAACCATAAGTCATTTTTTATAACCCCAATATGATGATCTCAAACCCAAAAACTAACTTACAACTCAAAAGTTGCTCACTTTGATGCTATGATAATCATAAAAGGCTCATTTACTTAAAGTGAGACAAGGAATGCTCAAATGATTGAGAAATACTTAAAAATGTATGTATAGAACACTTAAAAGTTTCTTAATGCTAAAAAATGAGAAAAACACCTACTTATGGTGCTTTGGGACTTAAAATAGTTGTTGGAGCTTAAAATTAGTCATTGTAATAGCTTTATTCGACCAGTGCAACATACTGGTTGACCAATATACATTATAGGCTGCAAATTTACTAGCCATTGGAACATTGGTCTAACAATACACATATTGGTCAACCAATATGGAATATTAATCGATAATACATCATCCAATGTTCCTACAAACTTTTGGTACACCAAATTTAACAACTTTAACCTATATTGATCAACTACTAACTCATATAGATCGACCAATCACCCTGAAAACATGATTTTAACAACTTAAAAAGATCAAAAATAATCTTTTTAAATAAAATATGATTAAAACACTTTTTAAAATGTACCCTAATGTTTATTTCAAAGATTAAGAAGATTTTATATTAAAATCAAAAGCTTCAATGCCTCTTGATGAATATAAAGACTTATGCTAATGAAAAAAAGGAAATGTTTATGCATGTTGAGCTACTTAGATTATCAAAGACGATTAAGATAAGCTTACTATAAGGAATATATGAAATAATATTTATGTATCTTGACTTATTGCTTGACTTGATCCTAATCTTGAAGATTGCAAAACATTGTCCTGTTCTCATATTTCTTCTCGTCAACAACATTAAAACAACTCGTCAGTAGTACTTATGTTTTCTTATCATCAAAACGTCAATTAGGACATCCTTTGGTTCAACATATTTTATTGGAAATGGTAAAATTTTAAATGATCTTTTTAGATTGGATTTGCAAAATAATGCTTGCTATAATGTAATAAGTACGCATGCTGAAACTAAAAGATGTGTTATGAACGAAGCTTCTTCTATGTTATGGCATCAAAGATAGAGACATATCTCTTTAGAGAAAATCAAAAGACTAGAAAAGGATGCAATATTTAGTACTCTATATTTTACTGATTTTGAAACTTATATGGATTACAAAAAGGAAAACTAGAGCAATAAGACATAGAAAGGTGCCCATAAAGGTCAACCATATTGGAGATCATACATACAAATATTTATAGTCTAGATATAGATTCATTTAGTCACAAATACTTCATCTCATTTATAAATGATTACCCACGATATATGTATCTCTACATGCTTTACAATAAAAAGTAAAGCATTATACATCTTTAAAACTTTCAAGATTAAAGTAGAGAAAAAATGCAACAAGCAAATTAAAATTGTTATATCAAATAGAAGTGGAGAATATTATGGTAGATACATTGAAGACGGACAAGCACTTAAATCATTTGCAAAGGTTCTTTAAGAAAATAGGAGTGTTGCACAATATAACATGATTGGTTCTCCAAACCAAAATGGTGTGAGTGAAAGAAGAAACTAATATTTATTGGATATGGCTCAGAGCATGTTAAGTAGCTCTAAGCTTTCAAGGTCATTTTGGATTAAAGCTTTTAAAACAGTAATGTATATATTAAATAAGCTTCTAACGAAAGCAGTAACAAAAATGTACTTTGAATTATGTGATGGTTGGAAAATAAGTTTGCAACATATACGTATTTGGAGATGCCCATCTGAAATAAGATTTTATAACCCACAAGAGAAGAAATTAGATCTAAAGACCACTAGTGGGTATTTCGCTGGATATGTCGAAAGGTCTAAAGGATAACCGTTTTATTGTCTATTACATCACACTAGATTTGTGGAATCAAGAAATACAAAATTTCTTGAGAATGAATTGATCAATGGGAGGGATCAATTATAGGATATAAATTTTGACAAGGAACATTCAGGTACTAAACTTTCCGTTTTAGGTACTAAGATGATTATCGTTTATAACGTCCCTAAAGTTCAACCAGATGTTTTACAACTAGCTATTGAAACTGAACAAGCTATGAATAATAATCAAGAAAATCGACAAGATGTTGAAAATATAGTAGATCTAGTTATTCAAGAATCAAGTGAAAATAGTGAATAACTAATTGAACATGAATTTACCAGTTAGAATGTTGAGACAACATTAAGATCATCTATTATAACAAGAGAAGCAACAATATCTAGTGATGATATGGTGTACCTATAAGAAAGTGACTTCAATATTGGAGCTAAAAATGATCTTAAATTATTTTCATAAGCCATAATCTGTAAGAAACACTCTTATGGTATAATGCCATAAAATAGGAGATGAGCTCCATAAAGAGTAATGATGTATAAAACCTTATTAAGTTACCCAAAAGGGTAAGACTTATAGGATGTAAATGGGTCTTTAAGTCTAAGAAAGACTTATTAGGCAATTTTCAGCAATACAAGGCAAAAGTCATGACAAAGGGATTCACTCAAAAGGAGGGAATGTTCTCTCCATATAATCTTAGCATTGGTTGTATCTTTCAATTTAGAGTTGCAGCAAATGGACGTAGAAACCATATTTGTTAATAGTGATATAGAGGAAGAGGTTTTGTGAAATAAACTAAAGGATTCTCCTCTAGTAGTGGTGAACAATTGGCTTGTAAGCTTAGGAAATCATTATATGGGTTGAAACAAGCCTCTCATCAGTCGTATCTAAAGTTTCCCTTAATGTTATCTTAACATTCGATTTTGATGAGAACATTATGGACGAATGCATATACTAGAAGGTCTATAGGACTAGGATTTGGTTCCTCGTCCTATATGTTGATGACACTTTGCTTGCAACCAATGGTAAGGGCATACTATATGATGTAAATCAATTCTTCATTCAAAATTTTAAGATGAAGGATGTGGGTAATGCATCTTATATCATTGGCATTCAAATACATCAAGATAGATTCTATGGTATTTTGTGTCTATCTTAAGAAACCTACATCAACAAATTTTTAGAGAGATTTTGGATTAAGAATTGCTCACCGAGTGTGGCTCCTATTATAAAGGGTGATAAGTTTAGTTTAGACAAATGTCTACAAAATGACTTAGAAAGGAAATGAATGAAAAGCATTCCATATGCTTCAGCTATTGGAAGGTTAATGTATGCTCAGGTTTGCATAAGGTCTGACATTGCATTTTTTGTAAGAATGTTAAGCTGATATCAAAGTAATCTAGGCTTAGCCCATTTAATAATTGCTAAAAATGTGATGTGATATTTATAGGGCACCAAGAATTAAATGCTCATATATAGTTGAACTGACAATCTAAAAGTATTTGGATACTTATATTTGGATCATACTGGTTGCATTGATTCACGAAAATTAACATCAGGCTATATCTTTATGTTAGTTGGCAAAGTTGTATCTTGGAGGAATGCCAAGCAAAGCCTCTACTACAAAATTTGAATTTGTGTCCTGCTTTGAGGCTACATCATATGGTATATGGATAAAGAGTTTAGTGTTAGGGCTCCAACCCAGAAAGATTTATTGTAATAATTCAGCTATTGTGTTCTTTGCTAAGAACAAAAAAAGCGGGAGTCAAACTAAACTTATTGACATCAAGTACTTAGCCATTAGATAGAGGGTTAAGGAAAGAAAGTTGTTATTAAGCAAATTAGCAATAAATTGATCATTATAGATTCCTTATCAAAAGGCATGCCTCTAATAAAATTCAATGATCACATAGTAAATATGGGATTAGGTTCCTCTATGTAATATTTATTATACATTACATTAGAGAAATCCAGTTTTATATGATTTTCTCATTTTCTATGCATATTGTTTATCTAAGAAAGATTTATTTGGACTAAGAGTAAACATAGGATTTACTCATAAAAAAGGTTACCATAAGGTTAAAAAATATTGTACATGTAATACATGGAAGATAGTGCTCGTTTAGTAGAGAACTTATAACCATGATTCATGTATTCTATTTCTTATAAAGCAATATTTGGATACAGTTGCCAAGTTGATCGTTGGACCAGGTGGAAGAATGTAAGGGTGATCCAACAGTTACATTAAATCTTGGTAACATTCAACAGTTACACTAAATCTTGGTAACATTGACATGATTTCAGGTAGTCATTTCTCGAGTTATATGACGAGTTTGATGGAAAATCACCTATATAAGGACAACTTAAGATGATAAGGTCCCCATCTCATCTGCTCACACACATATACCATCTAAAGTGATTACATAAAGTTTGAAAGAGCTTAGCATATCAAAGGCAGGAGATACATTTAAATAAGGTTATCAATCATGGGAGGTAAAAACTTGTAACTTTTTTTCTGTATAACGTTCAATATAAACTTATGGCTATATTTTCAAGCTATTTAAGAACCCAAAAGCTGCAGTTTAATATTTGTGAATAGTTGGTAGAAATATTATCTAAAGATAGAAACCATGCCATGGTGAGTAACAACCAATACTAAGAAAGGTCACGAGTAAATAACTTAACTGTTACGTGTGCCTAAGTTCTCTACAATAGGTAAGCTTATTGGCGATGAATTCAAACGTCGGTAAATATTAAAAAATCGTGTGAAATAATAATTTGCGATGAAAAACAATCATCACCTTAATGGTCGTTGAGTCCGAATAGAAAAATAATATCCGCGACGTTTTTTTGAAATCATCGCAAAAGTTTTTTTTATACACAATATATTTTTCAATAAAACATAGAGCCAATGAGAGCCAAAAATTTCATACATAGGATTTTGCGACGTATATGTTTAGTAGATAAAGGTTTTTACCTACTAAACCGTAGTCATAGGTAATTATTGTTACTGACGATTTTGTTTTTGTAATAGAATAGTTTTAGCTACTAATTATTTGTTGTTGGTAAATGTTTTTAGAGACATTCTTGTAAACGTAGGTAATAACATTTTGTGAAGATTTTGTTTTGATAGCTAATACTTTTTAGTGACAAACATTTATTTTTAAATTTAAATTTTATTATAATTTAAAAAATAAATTTAATCTAATTTATTACAAATTTTAAGACAGTTTGAAATATATATTAGTTACATTTTATAATTAAAAATGGAATGCATTTTATATAAAAAAATAATTACAGGTTAATTACAGATTTTGAACAAAATTTATAAACAAACTAAGACTTCTCATCGTCACTACTACTGATATAGTTTGAG
Organism: Erythroxylum haughtii; assembly: GCA_025504935.2. Taxonomy (NCBI): domain Eukaryota; kingdom Viridiplantae; phylum Streptophyta; class Magnoliopsida; order Malpighiales; family Erythroxylaceae; genus Erythroxylum; species Erythroxylum haughtii. The sequence continues at coordinate 1,514,005 of JANSVB020000013.1, forward strand.
CCAAATAATTGTTTGACAATCTTTTTAAGCTTGTTCATTTCTTTTATATTATGATCTAACTTCTCTTCTGTACATTATAACTTAGTCTTCAGTAATTGGTTCTCCTCTTGAAGTGCAGTGACATATGCTGATCGTGACGAAGATGCACCAACAGACTTAGGGGCATGCCTAAGACTTTTGATATACCCTAATCTTGTACCAAAGATATTGTTGCAAATGTCATCGATATTGAGCTGATTCTCCTAAGATAATGATATCTGCAACAACTCCTGCATATTATCCTACAATTTAAAGTACAAAATCGAGTTAACTAAAAAATTATTGCTTAGCATTACATAAAAAAATAAATTGTAATATAAATTTTTTGTACATACATAATTACTTTGTGTCTCTTCAAATGTCCAACCTTCACCTTCCTTGTAGTGTGTTATCTTGTACAGTGTGATCCTATCACACTCTTGTCATTGGAGTTGAGTTTGGCTTTATTATATGAATTTAAAAAATTAGAAGATAATAGAATTTATTGTATTAAGAAATAGAATAATAAGTTAAAAACATTACACTTACAAATTCTTGTCGGACGACAACAAATGATTTAGAGCCAGTGTTATGAAGAGTCTTCATTTTTGTTCTGTTCACCTTTGTTTTCTCACACTTTTAATGGAAGAAAATATGAAGAGAAATAAAACAATCCTAAACCTTCGCAGAGGCCCAATAATCGCACATTTCACTCCAATTTCTGGAGTCACCCATTCTGGATCATGTCTCCTTGCCTTTTCATCAGAAGGGAAAGATTGGTAATATTTATGAAGTCTATATCGATGATCCTTTACCCTTTGTTTCAACAATGAACTATCACAACTTAAAACCTCAGGTTTATCGATATCAACGAAATTGAACTTCATCTGTGAAGAACACGTATAGGTTAACTTACTATTTTTGTTAAGTAAAATCGCAATACATATAATAAAATGAATTGAAATATTACCAAAACTTTGTCCAAAACATTTTGGAGCAAGTTGTCTTCCTTCAACTGTTGGTATGCTAAAGGCAAGGTAATTCATTCCTCACAACAATGCCCAACTCACTGGACAATTTTGTAGATTGGATCTTATCCAGAGGGCAACATTGCATGAGATCAATGGTCACAGACAACTTGCTGTTCATTACAATATTCATCCGTTACAACTCATCTCCTTTTGTGATACCTGTTCCTGGTTTTCTAATGCCAATATTGGAACCTGAAAATGAAAAAACCATAATAAGAAAAGCACAATAAACATGTAATGAGTAATTTCAGCATTAATGTAAATATGTTTGGTTAACAATAATAGACCTGAAGATCCCTCAACACTAATAGACGATGTTGGTAAAGGTTGTTGTTGACTGTCTTCATTCAAGGATGCAATTATTGGTTGTTGAATACTGGGGTCAGATTAAGTTGGTTGTTGTAGGAGAGGAATTTCTTCAGTCCTTGCTAGCCTCTTTTCTTTGTTTCTACTAGGTGCTAGTATATTGAACAACTAAAATGAAATATAAAGATACGCAAAATCTTAACTCAAACATCAATATTTCATATGAATATAAGGAGATCAATAGTCAAATACTAAACATTCAGCATAACATTCCACATAAACATAAATGAAACATTAAAAATATGCATCTAGTCCTTGTAAATTAACATAAGTAAAACATCAACAACATAAGTAAAACATCAACAACATAAGGCAATTATGAACATAATATTTCAAACAATATAAATTATGATCAAGATTTTGAAAATCATCATCATTAATTACATTATCATTGGATTCATCATCACTAATATATTTGAGCAAAGTATCGTCATTGTCATTTAAGTCATCCTGAATATAGTTTTAATCTATTTGTAAGATAAGATGGGCTTAGACTTCATCTAGTTGAGCTATGTTGTGATCGACATCTCTCCTATGGAATGATGATATATCTGCATCTTCTACTAGAATGCCTTCGTTATTGAACTTCAATCCAATTTCTTGATAGACTTCATCCACATCCTCATCCAATTAACCAATATACCTTTCACAAAAATCAAAGAAATTCCTTTTTTGAAACTTTTAAACAACCTTCCAATTGTTACTCAATACAGTATCGTTGACGTAGAAAACTTGTTTGACTTGACTTACAAAGACAAAAAGGATCATTATCATACCATGTCTTACTAACATTTATGCTAGTAATATGCCCATTCACTTTCATATTAGTTAGATCAAACCATTTGCATTTACTTAGAAGAACCTTCTTATCCTTATTATAGTGTAACTCTATTATTTCACATATGACACCGTAGAAGTTTAATGAAATTGTCGTCATCATATCCTTTAATGATAATCCCACAATTTTGACTTCTAACTCGACTATCTCGATCTTGTATGTAAAAGCTCACTCCATTAACAATGCAACATATGTATTTCTTCCCACAAATATGAGGCCCACATGCCAAACTATATAATGTTGTCACCTCTTGCACATTACAGTTATGTAATCGTATCATCTGTATAACAAATTGAAAATAAATATGAGGATAGGACATATTCTCATATTTTCATAATATGTAATCAATATGAAACTTATTTGATTTCTAAACTATGATACAAACTTCTGCCTATGTCTTTCTTCAACATTAATAATCCCTTTGCTATGAATTGTCTCTTTGTGTTATCTATTTAAAAAAGACAAAGATAGTAAGATCTTAAAGTGAATGGAAAAATTGTAATATGATTATTTGAATGAAAAGGAATATATATACTCCATGTATGTATCAACTTTCTCACAATTGTTCAAAATATATAAACGGGCAATTTTGAATTCGTCTTTAGTTAACTCCACATATTTACCCACACCAAGTGGACTAACTTTTTGGGAGAAAATAGACAACCACCATCGTCATCAAAATCAAAGTTACGTTCTAGTATATTGAATCTTGTCTCCACATCAGTTAAATACATTGAACAAAAAGTCAAGCATTCATTTGCTAAATAAGCCTCTACAATAGACCCTTCTGGTCAAGCTTTATTACATACATAACACCTAAGAGAGCATAAAAACCTGAACATAATCAATTATGAACTTAGGAATTGTTACAAGCAAAAAAATAGAAAAAACTTGTTGAATTTAATATGAATTACCTTTCAATCGCAAACATTCATCAAAATTGAACTGATCCATAAAGTTTTATTTCATATGGTAAGTGAATTGCTAAATGAACCATAACATCAAAAAACGATGGGGGAATAATAGTTCAAACTTATATAGAATCAATGTTACGTCTTTTCCATTTTATTAAGCTCTTCAACTTTACGTGTCATGTAACATTATTAGTTAAAAAAACTCTCTTAATTGACCGAAAGTAATGGACACATCCTTCGGCAAACACCTACATATTTCAATAGGAAGTAATCGTTGTAAAAGTACATAACAATTATGACTTTTCAACCCTAATGCTTTTCTCTCTTTAATATTCATAAGACGACCTATATTTAATGCATGCCCATTAGGAAATTTGACTGATTGGAGGAACTAACAAAATGATTGTTTCTCACTTTTTGACATGTTGTAACAAGCAAGGGGAATAATGTATGGCCCATCATCTTTTCTTTTCAAATGCAAGTCCTTTCTAATATTCATGTCTTCCAAGTCAAGTCTAGCCTTAATTGTGTCTTTGGATTTCCCATCGATTCCTATGAAAGTTTCTAAAATGGACTCACAAATGTTTTTCTCAATATGCATGACATCAAGATTATGCCTCAATAGTAATTCCTTCCAAGATGGTAAGTTGAAAAATATGCTTTTTTTGTCCAATTCAGTTCGACATCATTTCTTTCACTTTCTATTATTTAGGTGTTTTTCAGGTGTAATGTCACCCAAATATGATAGCTGGTAAATAATATCATCATCAGACAACTGCATCAGAGATTTACCCAATTCTACTGTGTCATTATTGCCATCTATGCCCATGTTTAAATAACAATGATAACCCGTATAACGTATTTTACTTTGTATCCTCATTGAATATGTTTGATGGTTACACACAGGACAAGCCATATACCCTTTAGTGCTCTACCTAGACAAATTCCCATAAGCTGGGAAATCATTTATAGTCCACAAAACAGCAGCATGAATTATAAATGTTTTGCCGTTAACAACATCAAAAATTTGTAATCCAAATTCCCATAGATCGTTTAAATCATCAATTAATGGTTGCATGTATACATCGATGTCCTTACTAGGAGCAGTAGGTCCTGGAATAAGCAAAGACAACAACATAAAAGGCTCCTTCATACACTTCCATAGAGGTAAATTGAATAGGACTAGAATCACCAGCCACATGCTATATGAAGTACTCATATTACCGAAAGGATTAAATCCATCTGAGGTTAATCCAAATTAAACATTACGACAATCTTGTGCAAACCAAGGAAACTTTCTATCAATTTCTTTCCATGTCAGTGAATCTGCTAGATGACGCATAATGTTATCATCAATGTGTTTCTCTTTATGCCAGAATCTTTTTTATTAGGTAAAATGACAAAATGATCATTTAATAAGCAAGATGACAAAATTACCCTTTAAAGAAGGGT